>BROG01001059.1:17500-151233 GCA_030159075.1 Atrina japonica
TGTCAATTAAACTTCATCAGTTGAGCTCCAATTTAAAAGTTATGTGTATTGTCTAAAGAGAAAGTGGTATTATACAAGGCCAAATAATATCTCTAAAAGTATAGCCAAAATCCGTTTAAGAGTAACCACTGTTAAAAATGACTATCTTAGCTTTAGAAAAAAATTTGAATTTAAATGATGTTAACAGTGCCAAATATAACTTTAGTATAAGATGAACAGCTGGTACCGAAATACCAGGTACTAGGTTTATGTATACCCTCGGGGACTCAAACGGTTCACCAGCAGTGGCAACGACCTAGTGGTTATAAATATTATAAACATACTACCAAAGTTATAACTGATGGAGTAACGCAACATTCAATTTCATATACAGCATTAGGTATATAAAGTTAATGTAATTCTATGTACAATACCATCATTTAAGTTATAGATCTTCAGGAAAACAATATAACAATCACTGATACCAAAGTATAAATCGTCACGGTGTCAAAGGTACAATATACAAATCTGTTGAATATTGAACAAACACGGAAGTACGATATTACTGTATTGATCGGTGAGTTTGAAATATAATTGTTTTGACGTAAAACCAATTCTGATATTAGTTTTACATACATATGAAATAAAAATGATCAAGCGCCAATGGATACTCGAAACTCCAAGTCCATTAGAATACAACAAATAAGATGAAATACAATTGCAAATGGGATATGAGCAAGTTTCCGGAAAAACTCGGATTTCACAAAATTTGTGAATAAATTATCTTTTATCATCACAGAACCAACAAAGATCAATAGTTTTAAGCCAATCTTTTCAAGTGACAATTTACATGTATAACTCGATGTAGAAGTGAAAATTTGAACCATTGAAACATCATTTACATAGAAGCATGTTTTAAAGGCATCACAGATACTCGCTACTATATTGCTTTTCGAATTGCCTGGTAAAAAGATGTTGGTGTAAATGGCTGAAAGTCTTTTGCCATGGAATCATGAATAGAATTAACCACTTTTCCGTGGCAAAAATACGTAATAGAAAACTGATTGTAACCATATAACTGAAACTTGTTGAATGTGGAGTAAAACACCATTCAATTACATATACAGGATAATGTGTACAAAGTTAATGTAATTCTAAGTACAATACCATCATCTTCGTGAAAACAGTGCAGACTTTGCTTATTCCAGAAGCATTGTTTATCGGGTTCTAAACAGCTTTTAGAAAATTGAAAGGCACATCATTTCCCTCAAATTCTTAGTATCAAAATATACGACTTTTCTCATCTTTGCACAACAATTCCAAATGAAAAATTAAAAGGAAATTATTTGGCATCATTGACAACTGTTTATACACTGAAAGTGGTACCCCAAATTTTAATATCTTGTGCAATTACAAATAAGAGCTATTCACAGGCATAAGAATTCTCATATATGTATTCCTATACATTCCTATGTATATACAGATAGTAAAGTTGAGTTAATCAATTGCAACTAAACAAATGTACCAAACCTTGGTTTCTCAAGCAGTTTTCATAAATTATATAGTAATTAAGAATGTTTATGCCTGTGTATACCTTTTATTATTGCGTATCAATCTAAGTAGTGGAAAAACCTCAGACAATGCCTATTTAACACAGATACTTTTTATTTGCGCATAATTTTATCAAATTTGAATGACAATATATTCAAAAGAACATAATGGAAAATGTTAAAGTAAGTAAATAGATTTGGGAAAATATTTAGGTAGGAACATAATGGAAAATGTTAGTGTAAGTAAATAGATTTGGGAAAATATTTAGGTAGGAACATAACGGAAAATGTTAAAGTAAGTAAATAGATATGGGAAAATATTTAGGCAGGAACTCATTTTGGTATGACACTAAGTTGTAGTAGTAAACGCATTTTCAGACAATTAAACCCGATGGTAATCTCTCTTTAAAGTAAAAATGGAGAAGCGGCAAAAGACAACCGAAACTCCAAGGACACTAGAAAACAACTGCGAATACCAAACGGGATGTGAACAGGTGTCCAGATGGAGTCAGTATCCTCTGCCACACTCGTCGCAAACGTCACGTGGAAACATTCTGATCTCGGTGAAAATGTCATCTTAAATAAAACATATCTAATTCTCTCTATTATTAGATTGATTTTTTTCCAGGAATTATGGAGCATGTTTTTGTTTCCAAGAATGTGTTAAGAGTGTGTCTTGGTACCCTGATTTTGATCGATGTATTGTCCCATTGTCATTCTTCAGTTGGAAATCTAAGATGTTTTATGAGTCCCAAATTTCAAAACCATTTATTTGACTGTGACATCCAAGGTTTTTGTTAGCCAGGGCTTTTAAATTTAGCTGCGTTTGCAGAATTTTCACATTCAAATTTGCTATTCTGACCTTACTCTGAGGTGATTCACTTGCGTCATTTCATAGTTGATCTTGAGGCTGTGTATCAATGTGGCTTAACACAACATCTAAACCAAATCGTTGAGACAGAACTACCGTTGTGTATCGATTCTACATACATCTAGGCGGATGTGACCGGTCAACAGGGGGCGCTTACTCCTCCATGGCATCCGATCCCACCTCTGAATTTTCAGAGATTCGTGTTTGTCCAATCTTCATTAGATTTGTATATGCATTTTGGGCATCCTGAAAATTCATACTTTGGTATCTGAAATAAAACAACACCATTTTCTATAATGATTTGCTATTTTATTAAAAAAAACTAAACGTTTCTCATATACATAAAACAACGTTATGTGAAACACAACAATCAAATGATACAGCAAATATGAGAACAATGTCAGTAATGATTCATCACATGCAATTAATCAATAGTAATAGATTATCCATTATCACTTTTATTTATAAGAATTGATATGATTTCATGATATTTTTGTTGCAAGTCATGGCGTATCATCAGACTGCACTTGATCGTTGTAGTGGATGGATTCAACTCGAGCTACGCTCTCGTTGATTTCTTCCGTTACAACGATCGCGTGCAGTCTGATGATATGGATAGAAACACATGTGTAGTTTTGTCTATGTATTTAGTGAAAATAAGGTCGAGTCCAGTGTGTTATACATAAACAAATAGTTAGGTTGAATTAATCAATTTCAAGTCAATAATTGCCAAACCGTGTTTCTCAAGCAATTTTCACAAAAATTCTAGGAATATATCAGTTTTATGCTTGTGTATCTCTTTTTTGTTATTGTATATCAATCTAAGTAGTTAAAAAGAAAAAAATGAAAAAAAAAAAAACACAGCTAATGCCATTAAATAGGCAAGTCCAAAACAAATGAAGACAGCATAACATTAGATATTTAGGGGTGAAAGGGTTAATAGATTTTTTTAAACAATAAAATGAATAATGCCACTTAAATCTAGTTGATAAATATCATCAACATAATACCAAAGTTATAGTTTTGCATAAAATGATTGTCTTAAATTGTGTTTTAATTCTATCATTGTTCTACCACTTGTGGATTTCCCTTCCTGTGACGCACATGTGGTGAGGGACCATTTACGACCTATTTTGTAAAAAGCTGTAGGTTTGTCTCAGATTTATTATAATGTTTCCATTTTGAGTTGTGCACTCTACCAATAAACTTTTGTAAGCTTTCCAATTGATTTGTATTCTACCACTAGAACACTGTAAGCATTTCATTATGATTTGTGTACAAGTATTACCACTATATAACTGTGAGCGTTCCCACTTGATTTCAGTGCTCTATCACAAGAACACTGTGAGCGTTCCCACGTGATTTCAGTGCTCTATCACAAGAACACTGTGAGCGTTCCCACTTGATTTCAGTGCTCTATCACAAGAACACTGTGAGCGTTCCCACTTGATTTCAGTGCTCTATCACAAGAACACTGTGAGCGTTCCCACTTGATTTCAGTGCTCTATCAGAAGAACACTGTGAGCGTTCCCACGTGATTTCAGTGCTCTATCACAAGAACACTGTGAGCGTTCCCACTTGATTTCAATGCTCTATCACAAGAACACTGTTAATGTTCCCACTTGATTTCAGTGCTCTATCACAAGAACACTGTTAACGTTCCCACTTGATTTCAGTGCTCTATCACAAGAACATTTTGAGCGTTCCCACGTGATTTCAGTGCTCCATCACAAGAACACTGTGAGCGTTCCCACTTGATTTCAGTGCTCTATCACAAGAACACTGTTAACGTTCCCACGTGATTTCAGTGCTCCATCAAAAGAACACTGTGAGCGTTCCAACTTGATTTCAGTGCTCTATCACAAGAACATTTTGAGCGTTCCCATGTGATTTCAGTGCTCTATCACAAGGACACTGTTAACGTTCCCACGTGATTTCAGTGCTCCATCACAAGAACACTGTAAGTGTTCCCACTTGATTTCAGTGCTCTATCACAAGAACACTGTATGTGTTCCCACTTGATTTCAGTGCTCCATCACAAGAACACTGTAAGTGTTCCCACTTGATTTCAGTGCTCTATCACAAGAACACTGTATGTGTTCCCACTTGATTTCAGTGCACTGTAAGTGTTCCCACTTGATTTCAGTGCTCTATCAGAAGAACACTGTAAGTGTTCCCACTTGATTTCAGTGTTCTACCCATGGAACACTGTAAATGTTCCCACTTGATTTGAATGCTCTAACACTACATCATTATATCAGTTCCCCTATATTTTTTCTAGGTCACCAGAAAGTGAATTATGAAATATGTGCACAGTCTTTATTCAGTGTAATTATACAATGATCCAGAAAAATATATACCATCAATGCTTATAATTAAATATCAAGAACAAAAGTTAGTTTCTGTTTTTTCCAACTTACACAAGTTAAACTGACAACTCATTTACTGCATCGTTGGTGGCAAAAGCCATCAACAATAGACTGACGCATCAGTGGGCGTGGCTATTTAGCATTCTAATTTCAAGTGGCAAAGTGTTCTATTCTCCTATTACAGTGGAAACAAAGGCAGATTTATATTTTTGTAATTTGCATTTTGGTAAGTCATGTTCCAGTGCCTTCCGTATATTGTAATTTAATGAACTGAATCTCAAATAAGGAAAGAATTCTTTTTGATCTTTGGGTACAAAACTGATGTATTTCGTAAATACTTTTAGTCTGGTTGTTTTCCTCTTTTAAAATAATGGTTCCCACCCATTTTAAATATAAAGTTAGCCTTTAGATCTTATCAAATTTATACCTGTTACTATCTAAGCTGCTGTTAGCTGTGATGATTCTAATAACTTGGTTCAATTAATCAGCATCCTTTATCGTTTTATTGATAATTCATATCACACTCAACATTTTTTTTTCAGTTATATTGTGGCAGCCAGTTTTTAATATTTGAAATCTGTTTATAATGTACAATGTATACTCCAATTCACATAAGATAGTGGGTAGAGTAACCTTTTGATTATGATACGGATGATTCTACTCATTTTTTAGTTATGACAAGCTGCACGGGAAAAATGTTTTATTCCTCACTAGACGCTATTTTATGTATGGTGACAAGTAGGAACCATCACTTAAGTCAGTGTAATTTTAATGTTATGCTTTAATACCTAGACTTTAAACTTGTCCAGGTCAATAAAGGGTTCACGACTCCACCCCGCGAGGTTATATGGATTTTATGATACCAAGGAATAGATCACTATCCTTCCATAAGTAAACTCACAAACTTTCTCACAGAATCAGCTTGGGTTCTATCTTAACTTCACTCAAGTAAAAGTAATCACTCCAAATGTTACATTTCATGATCCGTATATATAAAACATCTGCAGTCAAAGATTTCACACATTTATTTTTTTGGTATTTTATGTTAATTATTTAAAGTGGTAAAATATCAAGACTTCTGTATGCTTAGATTGTGTAGAAACTCTACGACTGTTCGTGTTGGGCGACCTGAAAAAAAAAATGAATAAATAACGGTTTTAGTTTTTGGATGACAAGGTTGAAGACAGAATATACATATACATTAGAAATATAAAGATAAATAGCAAATACTATATATATATATGTATAAGGCATAGTATTGTTTTTTATGGCATATATATGGCATAGTATTGGTTTTTGTGGCATATATATATATATATATATATATTATACATATATATATATATATATATATATATATATATATATATATATAAGGCAGAGTATTGCTTTTTGTGGCATATATATATATATATATATATATATATATATATATATAGTATTGCTATTTGTGGCATATATATATATAGTATTGCTTTTTGTGGCATATATATATATATATATATATATATATATATATATATATATATAAGGCATAGTATTGCTTTTTGTGGCATATATATATATATATATATATATATATATATATATATATATATATATATATATATATATATAAGCATAGTATTGTTTTTTGTGGCATATATGTATATATATATAAGGCATAGTATTGCTTTTTGTGGCATATATATATATATATATATATATATATATATATATATATATATATAAAACATCAAGGGATGAAAGATACTACTGTATACAGTAGAACCTGTCTTGTAATTAGGATTTTGCTGAGAACAACGTACATAATGTTATTCACTATTGATATAAAAATTCAGAACACACATACATTTCAGGTGACAAATCCTGTGATACATTGACACAAACATATGCCATTGGAAATATCATCAATTGTTTTTTTTTCAAAGGATATTTTTTTCAATGGAATTGATAAATGGTTCCATTATTATCAGATTATGCATACTTCAAATAAACTTTATTCTATCTATAAACAACATCAATTTCTATTTTTAGCCACAGTCAGTTAGTGTGCCACTTACAACAGCAAATTCTGTAGCAGCCATGGGTAAAAACTGTCTAGTCCAATAGCTAGCCCTTGTGGCTGGATGGTTGGTGTTTATATTAATAAAGTTAACCAATGGCCAGAGCGGTCAACATCTGGACGGGTGATAATCTGATGTGATGTGCTCGGAGAATCCCTGGTGCACGTTACAATTCATTACAAGAACAAAGTGTCTAAGGAACAAATATGGTTGTTATAAAAAGGGTTCACTGTATCAAAATAAGATAGTGATGACAAATTAAATGAAGAGGAAAATGTATACAATACCATACCTGACATCCCTTTCCCTAGATATGGTACATCCCCATTATTCAGCATGACACCAGCTATGTCCAGATGTAACCAGTTGGGATTTGTTATAAATTCCTGAAACAGAATATAACTGGATACACTGCTAAGGTTGTCATTAACAAAATATGTTTGATGTGTTTCCTACCAGTCGTAAAAGTTGTACGGTGGTCAGTTGGTAGACAATTGATTTTTTTATTGAAATTTTGATGTGTAAATTGGACAAACCTTTAGATTTTTTATCAGAGAAAATGGAGCAAAGTAAAGCAAATAATTGGGTTGGGTCTTTTTTTTTAGGTAGGGTTTCCGCAGTCTTACAAAAACATGTACAAACCTTGAGAAAAGCCGCAGCAGTGCATGCACCAGCTGACCTTGAACCACCAATGTTATTTAAATCAGCCAGATGACATTTGGTTATTTTCTCTGTGTAGTGTTTAAATAATGGCATTCTCCATACACGATCTCCTGTTTTACTTCCAGCCTAGAAGAATAAAAAAAAACAAGTAATTAATGTGTCAAGGGGCAAAACTCTTCCAAAAATCATCAAACTGAAAACTTAAGTCTGACAGAAGGATGGAAAGGGGTAACATATATGCACTGGCATTTTTTTAACGACGGGGACATAAAAATCCTACCTACTTTGCCACATTTTCAAAATCAGTTCAAAATAAGAACCAAGATTGAGTTTTACTAAGATCGTAAGTTTACAATTTGATCATAAATATAACTTACGATGCAAATTCGCCATTGCCTGTTTTACTAAACTTAAGTAAGTCTGAATTCTTATCGTAAACTGACAAAGTTTAGTACATGTTGTAAAACTAAGTCCAGATA
The DNA here is from genome assembly GCA_030159075.1 of Atrina japonica. NCBI lineage: Eukaryota > Metazoa > Mollusca > Bivalvia > Pterioida > Pinnidae > Atrina > Atrina japonica. The sequence goes on from BROG01001059.1 coordinate 25,478, forward strand.
TTTTATTTCAGATGGCCTTACCTCATGCAATAGTTGCCACATAGCGTTAGAATTTGTGAAAGTGCCAACAGTCCCAGCTCCCAGCGCAACATCCATGGCCCCTGTGAAGTAATGAAAAAGGTGATATATACAAGGAAAATAATTTTGATGATTTTTTTAAGCTCTTTGTTTAAAATTAAGATAAGAAGCATAAGTTTTCAGAGTGAAGAAATACTTGAGTTTTGCAAAACATTAGGAACAAGCCCAAAAAAATCAAAATGGAAAGTAAACATATAAAAAAATATATATCCATACACTACCTTCATATCAATGCAAAGATCTCACAACATTGTATGCAGTTAGTGTATGTGTAACTCAAATACATCAAGGCTTTTTTTTCTGTGGGGGTAGTAGTAACATCAGAATGTATAAATAATTTCACAGTATCGTCATGGAAGTTTTGGTATCATGATTAATGGCAATGAAGATATTTGATGAAAGCTGTATTAAATGAACGATGAAAGAATGATGGATGTTGTCATGTCTGGTTACCTGTCAATGTTGCCATATCTAAGATCATTTGTGGTTTGAAGGTTTCGCTGTAACAAAGAGCGTCTGCTAGAATGAGTCTACCCTCAGCATCTGTGTTGTCTACCTTTAAGAACAAAAATATGTTGTGTTAAATTTATAACATTTGCAGTTAGGAAACTAACTTTAACAAGATGTGTGTGAGAAACATTATGATCAAACTAATCATTTATTTAATTGATATAATGTAGAACTTTTACTTGGCTTTGACTAATCCTGATACCTGATTGGCTGAATCATTAAAGACGAGAATATTCTCAAGACTTAAAAGTATGACACAGGTCATCCAATTAACTTGAGTGACTTCAAAAGTGAAGCAGAACAAATGATAAGGAAAGCCTCTCTCCTCCAGAGACATACCTGTATCGTTTTACCATTCATAGCCGTCACTACATCACCTGGGCGCATGGCTGTCCCACTGGGCATGTTTTCACATAGTGGTATAAATGCTGAAAATAATTCAAATTTAAAAAAAATTAGTTTCATTACTTTGAACATAAAAGCTTCCGATTATACTGAATAATGCTATGACAAGGCATTTTAAATACAAATTGCTCCCATGAAACAATTAGCATAACCAGATCGCTTCCAGCGATCTAGTGGTGGAGTGTTTGACCTGCAAATAGAAGGTACTGGCTTCTTTTACTATTCTGAATCATACCTAAAACTTTAAAAAAGACAGTGACCTGTGACATCTCCTTTCAAGTGAAATTTCTTAATGGGATTTAACAACAACAACAACAACAACAAAATTGAGCATATAAACTAAGATTTAACTGTGAAGTGCTTGTAATAGGGTCCCACATTTATCTAACTGACGATAGGAACTTTTCTCCACTGATTTTGTGTAAGGGGAGGTATCTTACTTCAAACTTTCTGTATGTATACATAATATATGAATTGTATGAAATTGAAATCCACAAAATTACCTTAAACATATATAAGTAGAAATAGATTTACATTTTATAGACGTAAATAAGAAAAACAAAAGTAATTAAAGAATACAAAGCTCATCTGATCACATCAATTAATATATTTTATACACTCCTCCACCAATTAACTCATTCACCACTAAAACACATTTGGACTGGCCTCAGTCATCGAATTACAGAAGAGTCCATTGTTTTTCAGGGGTTGATGAGTTAAACTGACATCAACTAATCATCTTTAAATAATAACATTGAAGATAGAGTAATAAAAAAACAGGGATATTATTGCAAAAAAAAAATAAAAAATAAATAAAGAATAATAAATCCAACACATGACTAGTCCAGCATCCGAAGCATAGTTCTAGAAATATGGGATGTAGCCTATATGTCATGCAAGTTTAACCTGACTCCATCCAGTACTCTGAACCAGACACTGACACGAGGGTGACTTGTAGAGGTGAACTAAAACTTACCTTTCAGATATATAGGCATTTTGAGTTTGTTCAAAGTATGAAGAGTTCCCACTACACATGCAGCACCACCCATGTCAGCCCTCATGGCATCCATTCCTGCAGATGGCTTGATTGATATGCCGCCTCTGATTATGAGACAAAATACTAGTAGTAGTCATAAATAGTTGAATATTGATTTTTGGTTTTTGTTTCAGATTTAGAGAGAACTACTGTCCTTCTACCAAAGAGGAATTTTAAACATTTTAAAGCTCATCTACCCCTGTGGTCTCAATTAGACTCACCCAAAACAATGGATAGTATGATCTGCTATCATACTTTAGGGGTGAACAAGTTAATACTGCACATACAATTAATGAAAAATTCAGATTTTGAATCATACACTCCTGAATTCTTCCAGTGGAATTTAACCATTCTTTGAAAGGGTGAGTCCAAACGTGATTCCAGGGGTTGATGAGTCACTAAGTGTCACTAATGTCACACTGTAGGTAAGTGTCACTAATGTCACACTGTAGGTTAGTGTCACTAAAGTCACACAGTAGGTAAGTGTCACTAATGTTTGTGTGTGTTTATGTATATACAGTGGAACCTTGCTATTTAGACCATCTAACTGACTGACTCAAAGTGGTCTGATAAATGAGGTGGTCTCTGAAGTGAGTGTCCAGACTTATCTTATACTCATTAAGAAAATTTTCAATGGACTAATTATGGTCTTAATTGTGAGGTAGTCTTCTGAATGAGGTAATCTTTAGGCGTGGTACCATGGTATTTACATTTCCTGCAGTAGTTCTCTCCCATTGGCTCCGTGTTAATCTAGACTGCATTTATATCGGCTACAATCAAAGTTCTGCAAATGACATCATGCCTAGATACATGTATATCAGAAAGACAAATACCTTGAACTTTGCTGTTCCATTAAGATGAAACTGACTACATTTAAGGTGAAAGACTTGAACCTCATTATTTTGTTATTCAGTATGAAAACGCTAATTTGTAATTATAACAAATGAATGCTTGTTAGAGTGTATTCATTGTCAATATGGATGCCATTTGGGTGACACATAAATAGAATGGCATCCATAAGTGTTACATATATAGGCCCTATATGCGTAAATGTTAATTTGTTTATCTGCGTACTATTTAATTATTTTTATCTTACAGCGATAAACAAACATTATATATAATTCTTATTATGCTTCTTGTTGACACCAACATTGGCATAAGGGGCTGCTTAGTTTTTATAAGATGTACCAAGAGATAGTGAAATGTCCAAACTGTAATTTAATTATCAAGAAGTGAGTGCATTCAGATGACATGATACTAAGGGAGATAAATCTGTAGTATCCCCAACATCACCAAAAATAAATGTTAAACACATGAAATTATTCAAGCTACATCATCTGTTTGAACTGAATGTCACATGACAGAAAAAGAATATATTTACTCACGAGTCAAATGTTATTCCCTTGCCTACAAGGGCATATGGGTTTTCACTTGTGGTGTTTACGGTATAATCAATTTCAAGGAAGACTGGAGGCTCAACTGAGCCTTGTGCCACTGACAAAAAGGCTCCCATTTTCTGTGACTCTGCCCATTTTTTATCCCTGTAGAAAGATCAGTTAAAAGTGTAGTATTACAATGACTATACTGTGAAATCTGGTTTCACAAATTCACAGGGCCATTACTATTACTTCCAGAAATACAGAATTCAAGATAACCAAAATTTTGATTGACACTTTTTTTTCTATCCGTAATATTAGGAGCTGCTGTTCAACTCAGACTTAACCGGAATTTCCACTTATCCCGAGAGATGCCACTGTATTAGAATATTTCACTGCTGCATGAATAAATGTGACAGAGATGAAAAATAAACGGAGGAAATGCTGTATTGGAGAACTTGAAAAAAAATAATAAGCAAATCAATTCTGACATGCCTGACAAAATACATAGCAGTGTTTTTTTCAAAATTTTCTTTTTCGTTTTTCACTACTTTAGATTGATTTACAAAAACAAAAAAAGAGATATACACAGGCATAAATTCTTAAATTTCTATATATTTTAAAACTGCCTGAGAAACCAAGGACTGGTACTTTTTCAATTGCAATTGATTAACTAAATCTGTGGTATATTTTCACAAAAATGTATAGGAATATAAGATTTTGTATGTCCATGTATAGCTTTTGTTATTGTACATCAAAAAAGAGTAAAAAAAAAAATTGAAATATGTTTTTGTTTTTTTTTGGTAAACACAGGTAGTGGCCCTTTAACAGTTACAGAATTAAAATCTGTAACTGCATATCTACTTATCCAATTTAAAAAAAAACAACTTTTAGGTCACCATAGATATGCAAAAGGTTAATTTTCTATGTACATGTCCTTCCCTATTACTGCTCTAACTTGGTCAGCCTATAGATCCTGTAACTGTAACTGTGGACCTGTGACTGATACATATACCTGCAAAAACATATACATCATTATAGCAACTGACTGTTCCTTGATGTCATTTTCCACGAATCTGTATCATTTTGTCACTCAAAGTTACAGGACCACAGTTACAGTTTAATGGTCTATTACTAAACATGTGATGGTCAAATCTGAACTACCCCCCCCAAAAAAAAAGGATATAAGTCTTTATTTTAGCTTCAACAAAATATTATTTGCAAAAAACTTAACATGAAATGTAATTCCAATTATACATGTAATTTTAACCTACTGCAACCTATTTTCCTTATCAAATTCCTGTCAACTTTTGCTCACTTCTAAAATTTTCAAAGTGAAACTTCTCATATTTGTTTTTGTGTTGATTCTGAAACAAACGTAATAGGAACATGAGTAATTTCTAGATAAATTTTAAGTTGAACAAGAATTGTTTGAGAACCATTATGCCCTGAGGAACTGAGCCATTCATAAATATCTATCGAAGTCCAATAACTCTGGCTAATATTGTCGAATGATAGTCATTTGGTGTGTTACTAATGTAAAGCAAAATACCAGGTTACCGGTAGTTAATATTTCAGGAAAGTAGCTCAAATGATTTGACAGAAACTAAAATGTGGTAAAAAGACAGACCAAACATAGTGATATCAAATATTACAAACCCTCACATAACAACAGTAAATTTCATACCCCCCCACCCCCACCCAACCTCCGAAAAAAAAATAAATCTGTCCTCAACCAATTTTCCTGACTACAGTATTGAAAAAGACCAAGTAAGAATAACAGTTATTTTTGCAAAAAATTCAACAATAGTCTAGTATGAGAAGCAGGGGCTGTGCTTAGAATCATAAGACAACTTTACCACCATGTTGATTTTTGTTGATGTTAGACCACCAGAGTTGGTAAACCTGACCTCAGCCAATTATTTTTTTAACCGGACACCAATGATGGGTTAATAGCATATAAAGCTCTCCTCAACTTCATTGAGAGCTAAAAACAACATGCCCTAACACCCAAACACCCCCCCCCCCAATCTTTGATCTCTGGGATATAAGATTTCAAAACATAATCAGGACAGTTCATGATTTTTTCTTAAAATAAACATGATGTAAGATGACAAATCTTTCATTTCCCTGTATCATCAAATCTTACCTTACAATGACTTTACATGTACTTGTGGAAAGTTTTTCACTGACAATTTCAGCAAATTTTGTAGGTGTCAATATATTTGATGGCATTTCCATTAATCGTCTAGATAAGTTTTGACCGTCTGCTAGTGCGGTCCCGCGTGACCAGTCTAATTCTATGTTATTTCTGAAATACAGGAAACATACATAATATTCCAACATCACACTTGTTACATCAAGTGATTTATACATATTCTTGTACAGTGGAACCTGTCTTGAGAGACACCCCTTTTGCCACTAAAATGTGGTCTCTCAAGACAGGTGGTCTCTCAACAAAGGTTTTATTTTTTTTTATTTTTTTTTTTTTTTTTTTTTTTTTTTTTTTTTTTTTTTTTTTTTTTTTTTTTTATCTAAAGGATTACTGAACTTAGTGGTTTTCAGAATGCGGTCTCAATAGACAGGTGGTCTTTCATGAGAGTGATCTCTCAAGACAGGTTCAACATTACTGAGGAGGCAGTCATTTTTACAGAATATCTCTGACACATAGTATATGCTTTGAACCCTATGCACTTATTTCAAGGGTAAATCAAACAGACACTGTAGAATGTAGGACTTGGCTTGTTTAGACAAAACTTAATATAGTGAGTTCAATGGAAGAGTCATACTTAAGGGGGAGACGGACACCTGGTCACATGACCAGAATGTCAATACAGCAACTTAAACAGGAACTGATGTTGGTAATGTAAACATAAATGATAGACAATGCAAATTTGTCCACAGAAAACATAAATTGAATGCTAAATTCACATCAAGAGGTAAATTAATTTGTTCTTTGGGAATAAAATAATTTAACAGTCATGTTTTTGTGTTATCAATGAAACATACATGTATATTTACATTGTCTAGCATCTTTTGTCTTTCCGTCTGTTTCTCTGGGCACAGTCACATTTTGACATAAATTATCATTACTTTCTTATTGTATATGATACCTCAAGGTGTTATTTTTATCATTATATACCTACAACTTGTTTTATTAAATGTAGATAATTGTTAAGCATTCACAGAAAAAAAAATGTTGACTATAATTCTTTACAGTGACAGAATTTAAGATTTAAGTGTGATAAAACTTGGGAAAGGGGCATAACTCTTGCTTATGTAAATATCCCTTATATACCCACAAATATGCCAGATTATTCATTCTATTAATTCATACGTTCATAATGAATAAGTATGCAAATATTAAGAATAATTTCATGATCAGTTTTTTGTATTTTTGTTCAATTTGTTCAAATAAATGATTTATTTCTTCCAATGACTGCTTTTTTCATCTTCAGATGATCAAATATACAATAAACAACTAAATATGACAATGAATCTATTTATTTTGAATGTGTGTGTGTGTGTGTGTGACATACAGTGCTCCACAGTTATAATGCCATCTTCTGTGCAATGGTTGGTTGGTTGGGGGTTGGCATTAAAATGTGGGTTTAATACCACATTGTAGATTGATATGGTGCATTACAATTTTAAATGCCAACCATAAACATATTGTATTGTAAATTCTGAACAAAAAATTACTACAACACAACAAAACACAGGGTTAAGTAAACAGTTATCATACAAAATGGATTGATCTGAGGTTTTTAAAATTTATTGATCTTTAAAACAGGCTCTATTAACTAATGGTCAACTTTCAAGATCCGAACCCTCCACAAACCAAACAAAATTACCAGTATGAATGAGGATCTGTTTTGGGAATTTACACTGTGTATATATATATATATATATATATATATATATATATATATATATATATATATATATATATATATATATATATATATATAGATATATAAAATTTTAAACTGACGAGGTCTGTTTGAAGATCAAGAGCGCAAGTTACAGAGCACCAGGGGCAACACTTGTCATTTTAGAGTCATTTCCTGAAAAAAAAAAACTGCCTACTTTTTAGAATTTTTTTCATTTGGCTTAAAAATTTCTTTCCCAAGGTCTGAAAAGCTGATATATTTTTCAGTTTTGAATATAAATAGTTTTAGCTCCATCGCTGATATTTGCAACATATAAAGCTATTGATATTCATGTAGCTGCCAATTTCATCCTGATGAATGTTGTTAGTATAAAAGTTCGGTTTCTCTATTTCAACACACGTAGGTTACAAGAATTTATATCTAGAGGTAATTCTAAATCTATTAATAGATTGATTAAATTGTGTTGAATCCAGTACAAAATATGGGCACTGTATAATTCCAAAAAGCAGCAATACTTAAGTGGACCTATGTGATACCTATTTAATGACTATCAAACTAGATTGAATATCATTTCCATCAAAACGATTGACTTTTCTGTAAAAGGTGAATTCTTACATTGGTCTATATTTACTAAGTGTGGATGCATCAACTTTAATACAGCCTCTTCACTGCAATCAGGAAAAACCTCAAAGCAAACCCATAATTAACGTGACTCATTCAGGCACCAATTATGATTATAAACTCCACAGTTCTGATCAAGGGCATTGATCATTTACATTAACCCCTTATAGGTCATAAAAAAGGAATTCTTGTGCTGTGCCCTTTACTTCCAGATGTGCATAATTCCAACAAAATCATCTTATAAGTCTTCAAAATTACAGGTAAAAAAAAAACTTGCCTGTCTGATATATAATCAGTTGCACATTCTGCATTTACTACTGGTTGCTTTTTATCTTTGGATTTTAGTTCATCGTAGGAAAATAAAGACAAATGGGTTCCTTCTGCCGCAGCTAAAAAAAAAAACAAAACAAAACAAACAATTATGATGTATTACTTTGATACATGTTTAAGAGTTACATTATCTTCAAATCAGCAAAAACGCCAGGGGTCTTTTCCTGTGTATAAGGTAACCAGCTTCTCTTCTACACAATTAAGAAACGACTGCCACACATACGACTGAAAAATTGTTGAATGTGGCGTAGAACAACAATCAAAGAAAAACAACAACAACAATTTTCAAACCATTAACGAAACGCCAGTTAATTAAATGCCAGTTACTATCTATGATAGTTTTCAGGATAATAGCCAAAATGGCCAAATACACAAAAAAATCCAATCTAAAAGGAAAATATAGTAGAACCTGTATTGAAAGACCACTCTCATGAAAGATGATATGTATTTTGAGACCACATTTTGAAAACAACGTGGCTAAGTAATTCTTTAGATAAAACCTCATTTGAGAGACCACGTTTCAGTGGCAGATAGGGTAGTCTTTCAAGATAGGTTTCACTGTAGCTTTCATAAATGACCATCTGACAATGTCTGCTTTCTTGTACATTATCTGCATGCTGATCACTGTGAAATGTCCCATTTTTTCATATTTTGGAGACATATTCCAAAATGATATATGAAGTCAATGTGATGTATGTGTCACCACATTTTCCATCACAACTTTAACAGAGGGTGTTCGTAAAGAGTCTGACAGGTTTCATTTCTGTGAAGTTTACCATGTTTGGTCCTGTACTTCCAGAGGAGAAGAATTTTGAAGATTGACAATCCAAATCTCAGAATGCCCATGGCAACCAGGTTTTTCATTCAAAAAGAACCAAATGATGACTGTTTATAGAAAACATACCACAGATTTTTCATAGCAAGTTTGGATGAAATTGGCAAAACAGTTTATGAGGAAAAGATGAAATTATGAAAAGTTTATGGATACCAGACTCATAGTAATGGCTGACCTTTCAGGTCAGGTGAGTTAAAAATAGTTTCACTCATCAAACCCTATGATCATATTTAGACTCACCCAAAATCAATAATAAAGTACCTATGATCATATTTAGACTCATCCAAAATCAATAAAAAAAAGTATGGTCTACTATAAAAAATCAGGAATGAACAAGTTAATTGTGCATGTCAAATCATCGTAAGTTTGGGATTCTAAATCTTACTCCTGAATCCTGACAGTGCAATTTACCATTCTTTGGAATCGGTGAGTCCAAATATGGCTACTAGCGAACAGTGTCATAGACAAAATTTACATACCCTCTGCATCTCCACATGGATCAACTGTTATCTCTGTTTCCCCGATGTCACGCAATTGTCGAACGGCATCTAGTATGAAATAACTCCAAATAGTATATAAAGTATGGCAATGTCAAGTAAATATGGACATTATAGATTTCAACTTACTTTAAAAGAATAAAGGCTTTGAAGTTTACAATATATATTTTACATCATGTACTATTCAAGTGCAGGCAAATAATACAATGTACTTACTTGCGACTGCAGTTCTAACTTGTTCTTTTCCTTCATCGTACATTTCCTGATCATTCAGACCAGTCCCTTTCTTACCAATACAGGTAACAACAACACTTGAGAACTCAGAATCTGTTCCATGTAGAACTCGAGTTTTACCAGTTTTCAATGGTTTCTTTACTCTGAAGTCATGATTGAACTGATTAAGAGGCATTTTAATTATAGTGAAATATATTTTCTTATCATCCAATGCCCTGTATAAAAATGAAAATATCATTTTGAACTATTTCCAACTTTAATATGGCATTAATATGGCATTTAATATTCTTTTATCAGTGACATCAAAACTGTGCAACAGTTAAGTTAACTGTTTCACTCCAGCACGATGATCTGTTGCACATCTGTTACATCACTAATTAAAACATTGCGTCATAAAAAGCACGGCAGAGTTAAATACAACTTTGATTTTCATAGTCACAGTGTTTGCAAAATATCTGTTGAAATTTATTTCATTATAGGCTAATAAAAGAGTCATTTCAAGGGTTTGGGGCAATGGTAAAATATTGTTCCTTGTCATCAGGGAAGTCGTGAGAACAAGGGTAACAGTTTTTCTGTGACTACCCTGATGTCTCGGGACAATATATTGACTGTTGCCCGCAAACCCATGAAACAACTGTATAATACATGTATCATGCATACGCACAAATACATTATCATGCATTTGAGAAATTTTGTGCTGGTGAATATTAAACTAAAAAAAAATACAACATTGGCTGAAACTATAATTTGATGTATTTCTGTATTGATTGATCATATAAATCATACAAAAAAGCAAAGTTTCTTTGACATTACAGTGAAATCACATAATTTATTTTCACAATACATGTATATTCTTAGTAAATTTGTGCTTTTTCAATGACTCCACTAAAATTTGTTTTTTATCAAACTTTATAAAGCTTAATTTGCATAAAGTTGAGGTTTTTGGTATTCATTTGTTAGACATTCCATTTCAATCTATTTCGTATTTCAGGAGAAATACATGTACATTATTCTGCGTAAAGAGTAAAATTCTAGCACAGCATGCCATTTCGATGTTTATTACAAAGAAAGTGAATGAATATGTGACTTAATTCATCAACACCAAAAATTAGCCCTCAATAATTAAGTAATTTATAGATGAAAAACTCAGACTCACAGGTTTAAAAGTTGCTGTATTTTACCCTGTGTCTTCTCATTGTAACATTTGCCAGTTCTCGTAAAATCAACAGGTGAATCTTTCTCAACTTCATAGACGCCTAGAACCAAACCTTTTCTCTGAAATAAAAAAGTAAAGTGAAATTGAGAGTTATTTTTTCAAAGGACTACATGTATTTAATTAAATTCAGTTAATTTTAAACAACAAATTTGCCAGATCATAGGGTGACATACAGGTGTTGTGATGCTTAATAACATATGACTACATATATGACATGCTTAATTGTAGATGTGACTAAGTCTAAATATGACATGTACCTGACAAGCTTAGTTATAGATACATTACATAAATAACATGTACCTGACATGTCTAGTTATAGATATATTATGTAAATGTGACGTGTACCTGGAAAAATACTTTTTAGAAATTGATATAAATATAGGGACTATATATTTTTGCAAAGAGTTTCCATACTCTGAGTAATTCGGTTATCATATATAGTCTGTGGGTTACATGATCATGTGTTTTGGAACTTCTTTTTAGATTGTTGAGGAGTGCATGGACCAACAACTCTGTGTAAGAGATTGCTCAACCACTTGTATAATTCAACCAATCAGATTAGACACTTAAGGCAGCCATGTTTCTAGGAACTCTGACCAATCACAATAGATCTTTGCGATATTCCTGTACTAAACTTTTTGAGACCCATAGTATATACTGGAAGACTCTGACCATAAGAGTGCACTGTAATTATTAGACTTGATTCCAGATGGAAGATTTCTACGCTAAAGAGCTCGCTGCCCTTGCATATTATAACATATTAAAAAATAAAGTTAAAATTCCACGATTTCTTTGTAAATTAAGGACAAGAAGATTTGTGGTTCAGACAAGTTACTTTTGGATATTACTTGTCAGATGTAGGTAAGACATAAGCAGCAAAAACATAGGCTAGCTAAAGCAGTAAAGCTGAGCAAAGCCAAGGACTGGCAAGGTCCTACTCGGGGAACTGGACATTTCCGTCATACTGCCACTTCGTCCATAGGTCGTTTCGGCCATACTTTCTGCTACAGTTTAAATGCCATGTTCCTGGCATCTTATACTTTTGAATTCATTTACAGTATCTAATTATTAAAAGTGAATCTGATCTGGATTTCCATTGCTGTTTTTAAAACTTGTCAACAAATAATGAATTTGATTGAAGTTTTAAAATATACAGAATAGAATTACCTCTACTGAAATATTGTATACTAATTTCTTCTAAAGTTTTAATTAATCAAAGTTAATTCGATCTGGATTCACACTGGTATTTTTACGTCTATACATTCGACTGGCTGATATAGTGCCGTTATCTTTAATACAGGTAAACTTTCGTCACGACACTCCATGGTACATAGTGACTTGTCACGATTATATAACATGTTTATTCAGTCTGGGGAGTATACTTTCACCATGATGCTCACCACTACAGATGTCTCACTCGCCAAGATGAATATTCTACAATTGCCATGGTGTTCTGCCATGACACAAACAGTGTGACAAGGCATTTCTGCCATGACACAATTGTGGAAAATGACTAAAACACGATGCCCATACTGTACAGGTATATAATTTCTTCAAGAAAAATGCATATCTCCACCATGAAAAATTTAAATGTTTCTATTAATTCTTATTAAAATTTAGAGTCTCACCCATGAACATTTTTCAAGGCTGGCAAGTCTGTCATAACATGTGATATATCCTAGATCCTATTTCTGTCAACAAAAATACGGAGAGCAGTACTCCATTTCTGATATTTAAAGCTGTAAATGTAAATCTTGAAAAAAAACTACTTATAAATACTAGATCTACAAATATTTATATTACAACCATTAAAAACTTGTGTGGCCGAAATGGTAGTGTGGCCGAAACGACCTATGGAAGAAGTGGAAGTATGGTCGAAACGTCTCGAAAGCCCTACTCAGTACGACAGAAGCAAGGTCCATGGTAGTGTGACTTTGATTATGTCCTCTATCGAATAGATTTTGAACAACAATGAGCTGTACCGCTCCAAAAACTTTGCTTTGGTGCAAATTACCTTTTCTGTAGTTGTAGAGAAATTCAGTATTCGACTATCTGTAATTTGTTTCAAAACAGATGACTTTCTTGACATAACATGTGCATGTTTACAAATAGAAGTCGCCATCTTGTTTAGATTACGGAACCCCAAACCCGATTGATTATTCCACTTACCTATTCCCATTTACTTTTATTTTTTGGAACTGTAGTTGGATTGTTGTGATTATTTGTTATTTAATCGATAAAGTGGTTGGATAGGAGGATGGGTAAAATATATAATCATTGAAGCACAGCATGCTATTCCTCATTGAAAAACAAAAACTGGAATTGATCGGGTTCGAAATATGCAGCTTATCATGATGTTGTTGTTTGATAAATCGTAAAACGAATATATATATATATATAAATCAGACCTTTATGTCATTTCAATAATAATCAAGTTGCGTTTAAATTTATTCATTAAATAAATATTTAATAGAATATTAAAATTATTGGAATTGTATTTACTTTCATTAAATATTCGTTTTGTTTTTTCTATATTCTATTTCTAAAGATTAAAGCAGTCGCTAATGTAAACCAAAGAACGAGGTCGATAATTTTCCTAATTAAAACTAAAAGTATCAATGGATAATGGTATGATTTGGATATCGTATTGTAAACCCTCTTATGGCGACAACAGAAATAAGTGACTCAAGTGCTGTTATAACATGTCCGACTTGTGATCATACAGTTCCCCAACATAATGGAACACAACGAATTATTTGTCCAAAATGCGGAAATTTTTACAGTCGAGATGCTGCAGTTGAGAGCTTACGGCAGTCAAGACGGATAAGTAGGGATCGCAAAACCGGGAATAACAACAGAGAAAATGAGGTAGTGTTAATTGTCATGGAAAGAAATTGGATATGTAAACATCAAAATGCATTATAATTTATCATGGGATATTTTTGTTTCTGCACCGTGATTTAGCCATGTTTTGTTATAGTTTAAGTCACATAAATGATAAGCTGATTAGGTCATGAATTTGTAAAGCAACCAATCGTCAATATAAGAATATCTTTACTAATATAACTAAGTAAAAAACAAAAAAGTATATCCTATATCTTCTCTACATGTTTTTTTTCTTTGTTTGGTTGCTTCAATTTTTTAAATCTCTGTTATCCATTCGATGTCAATAAATTGGGTCATATGAGTTATCATTAATATACTTGCAGCTTTATACGAAAGGAATTAGTGATTGTATTTTTTGATTTTGTATTTCTTTTCACATCTATGGTATGACATGATGAAATATACACATAATACTATAATACTGGGAGAGTTCCGAAAACATGTATTTCGTACGATAATACATAAAAAGTACAGAAAACATGCCTATTAGCCTGGGTTCCTGGCCCAATCATCCTTCCTTGATAGGCTACACGTTTATGGAATGATTAAGCTGGTATCCGACTGACTTTGTTCATAGACAGTCAGTATAAATGATAATACATATGTAAACCTATGGAGAGGGCGAAAGCATTCATCAACAGTTTTACATGTTTAATCCCTTTGGCGGGGGCAACACTTCATAATCACCAAAGGGATTAATGTTCAGTGTTTTTATCACATAAATGTCCCGGTCATTCACTCATTCAGTCATTGTTCTAAATAAAATTTTGAGTGGCTGACTATTTCCTTGGTGTTAAAACTTAAATAGAATCTGTGTCATTTATTAGTCATGAATTAAATGCAACATTATTTTATATGCTTATCTATCATTTCGCGCAATTTGCATTACCTGAAATTACTGAATATTATGGATGCGCTTCATGATCGGGTTCAATGTACAACCCTAGTCGTTATGGCCTAGTCTCAGTCTGCAAAACATTTGCTAGTGCATTAGTTTATTACCTTGTTTGCAATGCGCTTTTAAGAAATGATTTTGCAATTCTGACATCTTATTTATGCCTCGCGCAATTTCCCAATGTGAGCAGAATTTTTACCATTAGTATTACGGGTCCCCAGATGTAGTAGGAATAAAAATGTGAGCTTCTCTGCATATATGAGGGCTTTGCCCTCTATGATTTGATCTATTGTTGAATCTGATTGGTCAAGAAACTTATTTGTTTCGGCCAATAAAATTACACATAGTATTCTAAAAAATTGGTAGATCTATATCGTGATATGTTTTGGTTGAATTTGAGTACTTGTACGGCAATCCGGAAAACTAGTTTTTCCGATATATGGTTTATAAATTAGAAAACACACATCAATTGAGCACTTTACATAACGTAAAATGTGCATAGCATGAAGCATTTAATTGATCCAGATCATGGAAGCATGGCATGAATAACGCAGTTGGTCGAATTTGACCTTGTTAAAAAGAAAAATGTCAAAAGCAACTTATGGCTGCACTTTAAAGTTAAATGGAATATAGAAACAAACATGATAGTAACATGGATGAAAAATGATATGTATCATTACGTATCACAATACACAAGTCAAAATATTGATATCTCATGATACATGATTTATTGATACTCTCCCCTATAAACCTAGGTCTATGTACATGTATTATATTTTATGCTACTCTCCAAGAAAGCTTTAGGCAAGACCATATCCCAAATAAACAAGGCCTCCTACAGATTGAAAAACTATTCTTTTTTTAAACGGGCTCAGAGTAGATATCTAGTTTGATGTTGTTTATGTTTCCATGAAACAAAGTAATGTCAAATCTTGTTTAAATCCCTAGGGCAGATTTCTGCCCGAATGAGATTTGGTCATACCGAGCAAAGCAAAGTGGAACTACAATGGGGTAACAGTTTATTGGATGATATTGTCTAGTGTTAGTCTGGGAAATCTGGCCTTATCATACGTCATCGATCATTGAGACGGACTAAATCAGTATGACCAATAAGCATTTCCTTTCTTTCACTTCTGCTTTATGACATCAACACACTGCAGCCATTACCTTTGTAAAAGTCTTATAGGGGTAATTTGAGTGTGAATATTTATATCAAAACGGATTGATTTTTATTTGTCATGGGCATGGATAAATTACTCAGTATACGTAGAATATTACTACGTTAAAGTTAAGAGGTAGGTATCAACCATTTTATTTTAATCAGCCAAAACCAGTGGACACAGCTATTGTGACTTAGACTTTAGTCTATTTTTCCAATTTATCATTTATTAGTTCAGAAATGTCAAACTACTTCACACCAAAAAAAGGAAATGAGAATCATTTAGCATAAGTGACTGGTTGGTATTTCAAAACAGTATTGTATAAGTGCCCAAATTGGCCAGTTTTCAAAGGTATTTCGATTGCTGTAAAACTGTTTGGTGTTTGTGATGTCTGAGCTTTCCTTAACTTAATTCTGATACTGGAATCCTTCTTAAAATTGCTGGTACAAAATATATATCGACAATTGCCAGATAAAAGATGAAATGCTGTAAAGTTCACAAGAAAATGTGGCTGTGATTCACATGTTACTAGTTGCCGAATTGGCCAGTACACAGGAAAGACTAGTGTATTAACAAATTGAATGGGATTTTTCAAATTTATGCATTTGTCACAATGGTGGATGAATGTAAATATTATGAAAGTATGTAATTATTTATACAACAATGAACATACATGATAAATTTTCACGGCAATTTCTTAATGAAAATTTTCCCTTTTCTCGATTATTTTGCACAGAGCTGAAATTGGCCCATGATAGATACACTCTGGTGTATTTGGGGAAAAAAGACAGGAAAAGTGCAATATTTCATCTGAAACTACTCTGACACAGATATTTAACAGAAATATATTGACAGTAAACGAGACTGGCCAATTTGTTATGATATATATTTCATAATATGAATCTGATTTAAACATTGCCTATCTAGGAAAGAAAAAAAATTGAAAAATCACACATCCTAAGGGATGAGAGATTTTAAAAACCACTCATCCCTTGACATCTTCAGTTTGTCCCAATTTTTTTTATAAACTTTTATGGAACCATCAAGACTAATTTTTTTTTCAATTTGGGACTTAGGACTAATTAAAATGGCAGTAAAGAATTTTAAAAGCTTTTGTGTTTTAGATGCTAAAAAGTAAAGATATTTATACACCTAGAAGAAAAATTACTTGTCACTGGAGACAAGTAACCATTCCTAACTATTCACCCATGCCCAGGCCATTTTCACCCTCCAGGACGAGTACATTTTACTTGCCCTGCCTATCTTGGCTATGTGAGAACGCAATTAAAAATGATATATATATATATATATAGATATGTTTCAGTGTCTATTTTTAGATCAGATAGGCTTTACATGATGCATGGTCTGAGGGAAAAAATTTGATAAATCACTTTTCCTATGGTACAAGTGATTTTGCACTCATCCCTAGGCACTTTCATATCGTTCCTATTTGTATAAACTTTTAAGAAACCAATAAGACTAATGTTTCTCTGATATGGAACTTATAATTAATTAAAATGGCGGTAAAGGATTTTTGTTAAAGGAAAGTTTTAGAGGCTAAAAAATCAGACGTTACAGATCTAGAAGAAGAATTACTCGTCCCTAACTACTCGTCCCCAAGACATTTGGACTCGCCCAGAGCAAGTGGAGAAGTACATTTTTCTCGCCCTGACATGATAACATACTTGTAACAGCCTGCTGCTTTGGCTTGATTTAACGAGCGGTGTCTCTACCTAATATCCTTAAGGTTGCCACTAGTCCCTGTAAGGCATGGGGAGGGTTGTTTTAGAGTGTGTGTTTATGTCCTTGCTTGAGTGATCCATATCTCCATCAGCTGTTTATGTGCCACTACACTTGTACAATCTGACGAAGGTAATCAAACTGCACATCATGGACCATTTACCCAGAATCTAGAGTTGTGCAGACAGGAGGTGAAATCTCACCTCAGAAAATCTGGCATGACCGGGGATTGAACCAGGGACGATTCGGTGCTCTGCCAACTAAACTACTCTCTGCATAACATACGGCAGATATGTTATGAAGTAGCAAAATGGATGTACATTATGATCTGGAACAATGTACATGTATAACATTGGCAGTTGAATGTTCACACAACAATAAACTTCTCCAAAGTAAGAGTCTCCAGAACATTTTTCCTGTCTGTCTGAAAGCTGTGCTCTCTCAATATTTTGAATTCATGTGCACTTAGAGTTTTAAAAAATGTTATTTTTTTATGATATTGTAAATCAATCATTAAGTATTTATAATAAGGGTGCAGCAAATTGGTAATCATAAGAGAAATTTGCATCAAGGAAAGTGAAATGTGATAATAAAACTTATGGAGCAGATACTTTTCTGAGACCTGGTTCTTGTGAATTCAAGTATTTTCAGCATCAAGTAATAATTAAATTGCGTAATTTAGGCACTTGTAGAAGTAACTTTAGCAGTTAAATTTCCAGTCTTTTCGGCACATGGACAGGTAATATCAGCAGCTAATATTGATTAAGATAAATAAATTTCTCTTGATGAATTTCAATTTCTAAAAATCAAGTTTTAACAAGTTTTAACTTGTGTTTTTTGGAATTGCCCAAAATACTTGCTTACAAGTGCCGAAGTTACTCTGTACCAAAATTATCTGACACAGTTCTTGTGTGACTTGGGAATATTTGACTTACTAAAATTGGTATACATGTACATGCATTAGTACTATACATTAATTTTTGTATTTCTTGGTATGCCTTGATAGCAAAACATTCATTTAAAAAGAAAAAAAATTATTATAGACATCAATGATACATTTTATGTTGCATAATTATTTTACAATCTACTTTATCAGGTTTTTTCTTTTTGAACTACATGTACATGTACTTTAAAATATAAAAATCATAAATTTTTGTTGAGGATTTAATTAATTACATTCTGTGAGTAATCAAAATAAATCCAAGCAGGGCTAAAATTTAACACTTTTTCCCCAAGTGACTAACAGGGTCAGTAACATTAAAATCAAGGAGGCCTGTCAAACTTCTACTGGCCCACTTATATCTCAACAGAAATGATTTTATGATACATGTACAGTGGAACCTCGTCGAAAGACCACCTCGTTTAGGAGACCACCTCACATTTCAGACCACAAGTTTTTAATCTCTTGATAAATATCTAAGAAGTATAGAACCTCACTTAAAAGACCACCTCACTAATCAGACCACTTTGAGTCAGTCAGATAGGTGGTCTTAATAGCGA
This sequence comes from Atrina japonica, assembly GCA_030159075.1. Taxonomy (NCBI): domain Eukaryota; kingdom Metazoa; phylum Mollusca; class Bivalvia; order Pterioida; family Pinnidae; genus Atrina; species Atrina japonica. The sequence continues at coordinate 44,690 of BROG01001059.1, forward strand.
GGTTCCACTGTATATAGATAACAAATAACTAACCATAACAGTGAGGGCAGGATATTTTCAATTTTTATTAAAGATGAAATTATTTTGTAAGATTTACATATGTGTAACAATTAATGACAAAGCACTTACACTGTATCTTTATTTCTTTTACTGGACAATGGGGCCAGTATAGATGAGATGGTACTATAGCTAGCCCATCCTATTACTTACTGGCCACGGGACAGCAGACCTGTGTTAATTCTGAGCCCTGCCAAGATAATTTTAAAATTGTACTTTGATGACAGACAATAGGTTTATAGTATCATTTTTAACAGACCATGACCATGTGATGAATTATATAAATGCCTGTGTACTATATACAAAGTTATGATCCATATAATACTTTACCTTTATTTCATATCTCCACCACTGAGCTGAAAAATACATTTTAATTGTAATAGAGTACATAAACCATAAAAACAATTTAGGGAAAATTCTGTGAAAATTTTTAATAGATATGTATGCAGAGCACTGTATATAAATTATTCAACCCTAAAGACACATTTGGACTGGTCTAAGTCATTGATTTACAGAAGAGTCCATTGTTTTTCAGGGGTTGATGAGTTAAATAAGACTCATTTAAAATTAAACTTGATGTCAACAAATTTGTTTTTGGTGGAAAAACCAATTGCAATGTCCATGAAAATAAAAAGATTATACAGTAATTTTGATAAATGGCATTATGTTTGAACAGCAAGTATTTAAATAAGCATCATATTTGGTAGGTCCATATGTATGTGCCTTGTTGCAGTTGGCTCTGGAGTTTTTGTATGTGTTAACATCATTAAAAATTATCGAGACCCATACATTTTGTAGTTTGCAAAACAAAAATAAAAAGAAAGTTTCAACAATCATTAGACCAGTTGTTTACTATATGATATACATATACATACACTAAAAGGAATGATAAATGTAGACCTGCCATTCCCAGGTTAAATGTGAATGTAAAAAAAAAAAAAAAGATTCCCACTATCCTAGGTCGATTCTGTTTTTAGGATCTACTACCCCCTGATACATCCATCCATTAAATTTGTATCAAATACTAGATAATACCAGGCAGATTGAATTTCAGTTAGAAGCTAAAATGAAAGAAAAAGTGAAGTACACATATTTTTTCATAAGCAACCAAATTATCTTGGGTAAGTATGTACATTATGAGTCATCTATAAATAAAATCAGTAAAATTACTAATGAAAGAGAAAAAAGGTGTTAAGTATGATAATGTACCTATATTTTCTATGGTCAGAAATGAGTGTTACATGTATGGACCATTTGAGTACATATAGGACAGAGAAAAATCAAATTTTTGCAGAAAATAAAAGTCATGTGTAATGCTAACGCACATCTAAGTATTTCAAAATACACTACACAACAAATACGCAATTTTCAAAATTTTTGGTCCAGAGATGTGAAACTTGTTTTTGAGATGTAATGTAAAATACAGATCAAAATTTACCTATATTCTGACATGTTTTTCTCTAAATTGAACAGCGGTATTTAATTGTGAACCGTATAGGGGCCATTTCAGAAAGTCAAAATTATAAAGCTATTTAGATAGTTTGAACCTTGGTTTTTTTGTGAAAAACTATTTTTAAGTATAGTTCATGTACAAAACTACTGATACCCAGCTTGGTCACACCTTTCTTGACATTTTTGGTCTCACAGGATTTAATGTAGGCCTAGAGAAGCGGAGCAGAGGTATTCATTTGCCCTCTAGAAATGAATGTGGTATATTCTGTTCACAGGTTGACTATGACGTAAGATGTGATGCATTTAAATGATATATGAAAAAATACCAAAAAGACAATGATAATTTGTTTAGGTACCCACTGTTTTCGTAGACACTGTTTCTAAGTAAGCCGACTACTTTGCAACACTGTGTATGAATGAAAATAAATAAATGAGTAAAATAGAATAAAGTATTTATTGTAACATTGATTTATATATGTTCCCCCATAGGACTACCAAAGGTTTACAGCATTAACCAATTTGCAAATGAAACCGAAGGTGAGGTCACCAATCAATCAAGCAGAATTGTCCAACACAAGACCTCATTTTGGTACCTATTATTTGGTTTGATTTTAAATCTTTGAAAAATATATAAACACCATTTATATGGAACATGAAGTTGTCACCTACATCTATGTTGCTAATTTTAATTATGGAATAAACACAATGTTTGATCAAAATGTCAAAAATGGCACTTTCAACATGAAAAATCTCCGAAACTAGACTTTTCTCAGATATAATGCATTATATTCAGACCTAAATCTCATTGACGTTTAAAACTCAAATTCTGTCGAAATGTTTCCTTATTCATTAGATGCTACAATGTGCTACTAAAACGGCTCACTCTGCATTAGTACTATACATTAATTTTTGTATTTCTTGGTATGCCTTGATAGCAAAACATTCATTTAAAAAGAAAAAAAATTATTATAGACATCAATGATACATTTTATGTTGCATAATTATTTTACAATCTACTTTATCAGGTTTTTTCTTTTTGAACTACATGTACATGTACTTTAAAATATAAAAATCATAAATTTTTGTTGAGGATTTAATTAATTACATTCTGTGAGTAATCAAAATAAATCCAAGCAGGGCTAAAATTTAACACTTTTTCCCCAAGTGACTAACAGGGTCAGTAACATTAAAATCAAGGAGGCCTGTCAAACTTCTACTGGCCCACTTATATCTCAACAGAAATGATTTTATGATACATGTACAGTGGAACCTCGTCGAAAGACCACCTCGTTTAGGAGACCACCTCACATTTCAGACCACAAGTTTTCAATCTCTTGATAAATATCTAAGAAGTATAGAACCTCACTTAAAAGACCACCTCACTAATCAGACCACTTTGAGTCAGTCAGATAGGTGGTCTTAATAGCGAGGTTCCACTGTATATAGATAACAAATAACTAACCATAACAGTGAGGGCAGGATATTTTCAATTTTTATTAAAGATGAAATTATTTTGTAAGATTTACATATGTGTAACACTTAATGACAAAGCACTTACACTGTATCTTTATTTCTTTTACTGGACAATGGGGCCAGTATAGATGAGATGGTACTATAGCTAGCCCATCCTATTACTTACTGGCCACGGGACAGCAGACCTGTGTTAATTCTGAGCCCTGCCAAGATAATTTTAAAATTGTACTTTGATGACAGACAATAGGTTTATAGTATCATTTTTAACAGACCATGACCTGTGATGAATTATATAAATGCCTGTGTACTATATACAAAGTTATGATCCATATAATACTTTACCTTTATTTCATACCTCTACCACTGAGCTGAAAAATACATTTTAATTGTAAATAGAGTACATAAACCATAAAAACAATTTAGGGAAAATTCTGTGAAAATTTTTAATAGATATGTATGCAGAACACTGTATATAAATTATTCAACCCTAAAGACACATTTGGACTGGTCTAAGTCATTGATTTACAGAAGAGTCCATTGTTTTTCAGGGGTTGATGAGTTAAAATAAGACTCATTTATAATTAAACTTGATGTCAACAAAAATTGTTTTTTGGTGGAAAAACCAATTGCAATGTCCATGAAAATAAAAAGATTATACAGTAATTTTGATAAATGGCATTATGTTTGAACAGCAAGTATTTGAATAAGCATCATATTTGGTAGGTCTATATGTATGTGCCTTGTTGCAGTTGGCTCTGGAGTTTTTGTATGTGTTAACATCATTAAAAATTATCGAGACCCATACATTTTGTAGTTTGCAAAACAAAAATAAAAATAAAGTTTCAACAATCATTAGACCAGTTGTTTACTATATGATATACATATACATACACTAAAAGGAATGATAAATGTAGACCTGCCATTCCCAGGTTAAATGTGAATGTAAAAAAAAAAAAGATTCTCACTATCCTAGGTCGATTCTGTTTTTAGGATCTACTACCCCCTGATACATCTATCCATTAAATTTGTATCAAATACTAGATAATACCAGGCAGATTGAATTTCAGTTAGAAGCTAAAATGACATTTGGAAAAAGTGAAGTACACATATTTTTTCATAAGCAACCAAATTATCTTGGGTAAGTATGTACATTATGAGTCATCTATAAATAAAATCAGTAAAATTACTAAAGAAAGAGAAAAAAGGTGTTAAGTATGATAATGTACCTATATTTTTCTATGGTCAGAAATGAGTGTTACATGTATGGACCATTTGAGTACATATAGGACAGAGAAAAATCAAATTTTTGCAGAAAATAAAAGTCATGTGTAATGCTAACGCACATCTAAGTATTTCTAAATACACTACATAACAAATACGCAATTTTCAAAATTTTTGGTCCAGAGATGTGAAACTTGTTTTTGAGATGTAATGTAAGATACAGATAAAAATTTACCTATATTCTGACACGTTTTTCTCTAAATTGAACAGCGGTATTTAATTGTGAACCGTATAGGGGCCATTTCAGAAAGTCAAAATTATAAAGCTATTTAGATAGTTCGAACCTTGGTTTTTTTGTGAAAAACTATTTTTAAGTATAGTTTATGTACAAAACCACTGATACCCAGCTTGGTCACATCTTTCTTGACATTTTTGGTCTCACAGGATTTAATGTAGGCCTAGAGAAGAGGAGCAGAGGTATTCATTTGCCCTCTAGAAATGAATGTGGTATATTCTGTTCACAGGTTGACTATGACGTAAAATGTGATGCATTTAAATGATATATGAAAAAATACCAAAAAGACAATGATAATTTGTTTAGGTACCCACTGTTTTCGTAGACACTGTTTCTAAGTAAGCCGATAGCATGACTACTTTGCAACACTGTGTATGAATGAAAGTAAATAAATGAGTAAAATAGAATAAAGTATTTATTGTAACATTGATTTATATATGTTCCCCCATAGGCCTACCAAAGGTGTAGCAGCATTAAGCAATTTGCAAATGAAACCGAAGGTGAGGTCACCAATCAATCAAGCAGAATTGTCCAACACAAGACCTCATTTTAGAACCTATTATTTGGTTTGATTTTAAATCTTTGAAAAATATATAAACACCATTTATATGGAACATGAAGTTGTCACCTACATCTGTGTCGCTAATTTTCATTATGGAATAAACACAAATGTTTGATCAAAATGTCAAAAATGGCACTTTCAGCATAAAAAATCTCCGAAACTAGACTTTTCTCAGATATAATGCATTATATTCAGACCTAAATCTCATTGACGTTTAAAACTCAAATCCTGTCGAAATGTTTATCTATTCACTAGATGCTACAATGCGCTACTAAAACGGTTCTAGGTCCTGCTAGAATTTCTCTCTGAAAGAATGAAACATTTCTGCTCAATTTAATATTAATCTTTGACACAAGCCCATCAAATTTTGGTTTATGTCAGATCTCTTTACCATGTGAAAAAGGTTCTATATATCAAATTTGCATACAGTAAAGGTGTTTACATTCAGATGATTGGTCACTTGTGTTCACATGACAAAAATGTAGGTAATACAGGCTGTTCTGTTGATTGTTTTAAATTGTCGTCATGAAATGACAGAAATTTTGAAGAATTTTTTAGAGTACAGGGCTCAATCTTGTGGATAGATTTATGTAGTAAATTCTGTTCAGTTACGTATTATACAAGCGAATTTATTTTAAGTAAGATAATGGATCCAGATATAAATGTCTTTGCAAAAGTCGCAAAAAACCTTCTCCTATATGTACCCAAACGCAATAAACTTATTATAATCATTTTTTGCCAGCATCATCCTTTTAATAACTTTTAAAGTTTCATGTCAATTTTCATTTTAATCCAAAATATTAATTTTGCAGGACAAGGAAAAGTCAGGAGGAACCTTAAATTCCATTGCAAATTTCTTTCAAAATCTGGGGTCAAACCGTAAACAAAAACAGAACAATGACAACAGGTCACAATCCCAGACTTCAACAACAAATTCTGAAGCTAGTAGCTCATCCGGATTACCTCCGATTGGTCAAACACAGACACCAAGTGGGCAGAAAACACCATCATACAACTTAAATGTTACAAATAGTTCACCGAATGCTACCCCTCGAAGTCCCAGGAATAATCCTCGCACTCAGTCTGAGAAATTAACGTCTCCAAAGTCGGATCCAAATCTAGCCCGCGTTAATAGCTGGACTCAACAAGGAAATCCAAATAATGTTCAAATCAGTACGAGTGCAACACAGAATAAACTTGTGTATCCGGTACGAACTAAAACAGCAGAGCAGTTGAGGTAACTAATTGCTTCAATCATATTTTACATGTTGTTTGTTTATGGATATTATTTATTGTTGAGCTGAAAAAATGACCAAAAATTCGAATTTGAATATTCGAGACTACTACCAAATTTTACCTGGAAATTTTTGCTCCTGTATAATTTCCACCCATAGATGAGAGGAAGCGAAATTTTGAAGCTTAATCATTGAAGCATGAAATACATGTCATCCATGACATGATCATTATTTCAGGCAAATTTAAGAATATGTTTTCTGCCCAAAAAAGTGCAAAAATAACTAGAAGCTAAAATTTCCTGGTATATGGTATCCGACTTGTATTCGAATATCCGTCATTTTATTTATATGTGTGATTGTGTATTGTTTTTTTTTTTTTATTCCTTTAATAGACCTATTTCAAGTTGTTCCATTCCATCATGGTTCGTCAGAATAGTACGTATGCAGTTTCAAAGCAAAAATTTGGGCAACATCACTTCAAGTTCAGCAGATTGTCAGGACTTTCAGTTGAAGTAACATGATCTGAGTAAAAACTATTCCGACAAAACTGAACGGAATGGAACAACTTCAAAATGGTTTATTACTCTAATTGTTCTTTTTAATTAAAAAAAAAAGTTTCTTGTTAATTAAAAAAAAAAGTTTCTTATTAATTAAAAATAAAATTGGTTGTAACTTATGTCAGTTATTGTTTATGTGATGTTCCCAGGTAAGTATGGGGACTTTTTAAAAATATTCAGGAGTTTATTTCATACAATATTGTTAGTTCATACTTAAAGCTGTCATCTCAACTTTAAAACCAATTTAATTAAATAATAAAAAAAAAATAATGTACTTTTTGAAACATCCCCAGTGTTTTACTTCCATGGGTAACCATATTTGTTCAGTATTCTGAAAAGAAACAAGCCCCCACAACCGATATAAAAGGCGAGTTTGCGAAAGCAGTTGTCATTGTCTAACAGCAGTCGCATAGAACACACCTGTGAAGTAATTAAGTTTGAGTATAACTCACCTGCATGTCGAAAGTAAATATTGATATAAATAAAGTTCATTTACTCTATCTGGACATTTTGCCGGCTAATATACAGTTCATAAGCATGTAATTAATCAGCTTAAACATGAGAATATCAAACATAATTCTAAATTCCCCATGAGAAAATCATCAGATTATAAACAAACGGGAGCTTAGACCACCTGTTATGATATGAATGTCCTCACTTACGAAATAATGAATCAAGGACAAGTCAGACCAAGGTCAACTCAGAAATATATATTTGAACACTCAGCTCGTTTAACAGGACAGCTCGCATCCATTTCAAATAATTTGATAACAATATTTCACAGTTACATGTATGTCTCTTATAATGTTTATTTGATGTTATTTTTGTAAAAATATGAGAAGGGGTACCTTGTATTTGGTCAAGTGTTGTGCCACCGACTGCTCACATTATAAAGTTCACCAGAATGTATGACGCTATGTAAACAAGAAAATAAAAAGGTGCAGATTACTGGTAGGATTTTATTTATATTTTCTTTCAAAGTGAATATTAGTTTACGGATACTAAAATAATGAATTTAAAACTAATTATAAATTCCATTTATTACGTATCTTTATTGAAGTCTTTGATGTAAAAATTAATGCGGAATGTGTATGATTCGAGTACAGTGTTTGTTTTGATTACATGTCAATCTTGGCCTTTGTTTTGCGTTGGAAGTACAGATGTGAAATAACGATCATTCTGCTGACTTGCCTTTTACAGCGGAATTGCAGGGCGATTTCTGTTGATAACATTTAACAAAAATGTCTGCCTGTGGAATAATAAATGGGGGGGGGGGGGGGGGGGGGAATGATTCAAAAGCATTTTGGTTTTTTTTCAAATTCAAAACTTGTTTAAAAGTTATGATGACAGCTTTAACTAGGTTTTTGTATAACGTTTTTACCCAGCTTAATTTTTTTTGCATGTTTCTGTTTCATTAAATGTCCCAACGTTTTGCCTACTCCTGAGTTTTTAGGTCTCCTGAGCAAAGCTCATGGTGACCTATTGTGATATGTTTTTTTCTGTCATTGTGTGTCATCCGTTAACTTTTTCACATTTTCAGCTTCTTCTCTAGAACCTTTGGGCCAAATCCAACCGAACTTGGCCACTAGCATTAATACCTGAAGGGGCATGAAAATTGCAAAATTCATGGTCCCCACTGCAAAAGGGCCGTGGGGAGGGGGTAAAAACCATGAAAAATAGGGTAATGTTTAAAAATCTTCTTCTCTACTGGGGTACCTTACTGAAACAAATGCTTTATATAGTTGTAATGTCCTAGAGTTGCTCTACCAAAATTGCAAAATTCATGACACTCTGGGCATGGGTTCTGCCCCTAGGGCATGACTTAATTAACTATATGGTAAAAATAGCCATATCTTCAAAAATTTTCTTCTTAACTCCTGCACATCTTATAGGAAAACTGAATACATGGTTAGAAATAGCATGAAGCCCTCTAACAAAATTGCAAAATTCATGAGCCTGAGGGCATGGGTTCTGCCCCTAGGGCAGGGCTAAAGTTACTATATAGTAAAAATAGCTAAATCTTCAAAAATCTTCTCAACTCCTGCACATCTTACAGGAAAACTGAATACATGGTTAGAAAGATCATGAAGCCTTCTACCAAAATTACAAAATTCATGACCCTGAGTGCATGGGTTCTGCCCCTAGGGCAGGGCTGAATTTACTATATAGTAAAAGTAGCCAAATCTTCAAAAATCTTCTTCTCAACTCCTGCACATCTTACAGGAAAACTGAATACATGGTTAGAAAGAGCACGAAGCCCTCTACCAAAATTGCAAAATTCATGACCCAGAGGGCATGGGTTCTGCCCCTAGGGCCGAGCTTAATTTACTATATAGTTAAAATAGGTAAATCTTCAAAAATCTTCTTCTCAACTCCTACACATCTTACAGGAAATTTAAATACATGGTTAAAAAGAGCAGCATGAAGCCCTCTACCAAAATTGCAATATTCATGACCTTGAGGGCATTGATTCTGCTCCTAGGGCAGGGCTAAATTTACTATATAGTAAAACTATAGGGTTTACTATAGAAAAATAAAGGAAAATAAAACATTACATTTTTACTTGCATTTTAACAGATAAAAATCATTGCACTGTACTTCAAACCAAATATTTGGATGACATGATGTAAGGGGGTCATTGCCATATAAGGCTTTATCCCCAGGGTCATTCCCCACCCCTCTCATTTCAGAAATCTTCCATTATCTTAAAAATAGTTGAAATCCCAATCCCTAAACCATATACAAGTTTATTGGTGATACTTTGGGGGTCCCCAGGGTCATCCCCATACCTTTATTACATAAATATTCAATTATCTAAAAAAAAACTTGAGATCCCCTCCCCTTAACCATATATTTTTTATTACCCATGACAAAACAAGTTGTATTGTGGTATTATGGGGATTCCCAGGATCATTCCCTACCCCCTTATTTCAGATATATTCAATTATCTCATAAATAGTTGTGCTTCCCACCCTAAACCATATATTTTTGTATTCTTCATGACAAGACAAGTTCTGTGGTAATATTTTGGGGATTCCCAGGGTCATTCCCCACCCTGTTATTCCAGTAATCTTCAATTATCTCAAAAACCGTTGAGGTCCGCATCCCTAAACCATATATTTTCTTATTCCTTATGACAAGACAAGTTTAATGGTGATATGTTGGGGATCCCTAGGGTCATTCCCCACCTCCTTTTTTCAGAAATCTTCAATTATCTCAAAAACCGTTGTGGCCCCCACCCCTAAACCATATATTTTCTTATTCCTCATGACAAGACAAGTTTTATGGAGATATTTTGGGGGTCCTCTGGGTCATCCCCATCCCGTTATTTCAGAAATCTTTAATTATCTTAAAACCCGTTGAGATTCCCACCCCTAAACCATATATTTACTTATTCCTCATGACAAATCAAGCTTTATGGTGATATTTTGAGGATTCCCAGGGTCACACCCCCTTATTTCAGAAATATTCAATTATCTCATAAATAGCTTCCCATACCTAAACCATATATCGTCTTGTTACCTATGATAAGAAAAAGTTGTAAGGAGATATTTTGGGGAATCCCAGTCCATTCCCCACCCCATGATTTAAGAAATATTCAATTATCTGAAAAACTGCCCTTTATTTCAAATATCTTCAATTATCAAAAGAATTGTTGAAATCCCCAGCCCTAAACCATATTTTTCATATTACCCTTGACAAGACAAGTTTCATTTTGAAATTTCTGGGTGTCCCCAGGGCCATTCCCTACCCCTTATTTTAGAAATCTTAAATCATCTGAATGTGAACCTTACCACTAAACCTGTATTTTTGGGCTCCTCATGACTAGACAAGTTGTATATTATAATTTTTTGGATGTTTGGTGAAACTGAAGTTTCTCTGATCACCTAGAAGGACTGGGTTACATGAAAAGATGGGAGTGGTTTGGGCAGGTCAGTGCCAAAATGGTCATATTGTGGAAATAAACATAATTGTACAAAATCTTCACTGTTGTGCATTATGAAGACTGAATACATGATTAGAAAGAGCAAAATTCTTTACCATAATTGTGAAATTCGTCGGTCAGTAAGGCACAAAAAGTGATTGATGTTTTTATTTTTGTGTATCTAATCGGGATATACCAAAATCACATCTCACTGTTATATGATTAAACTTACATGTACTATCCTATAAAAGGATTGAAACTTGTCAGTATTGTATGATAGTTAAATCAATATATCCATCATCTATTATGAAGTATGAAGTGCACATAGTTGACACAATGATTTCTAAAGACCAAAAAATGTACATACTCAGGTGACCGTGAAGGCCCATGGGCCTCTTGTTGTTTAGATGAAGTAGAAATCCTACAGTTGCTCTTACCCATTGGCCAACTATTTGCATAAACCTAAGAGTGTGTTTAGACAGACAGGAAAAAGAATAATACATGTACAAATGTATCGTATGACATTTTTATTATGAAATGAAAATGAAAGGAAAGAAATAAGAGGTTGCTGTATCACCACTTTATTATTTTTTTTATGCACATTGTTGATGTGCTTATTATCTAAATTATTTCATCCCGACCCACGTGTGACTGTTCTAATGTAACCACTGTGTCTGGTTATTTAGAGATCAATGTCTGATTGATAAAGATTCATGTTTAATTAATGATGACAGTTGTACATCACATGTGTTTCTACCAAAGTAATCTCAGCAGTATGAAAAGCTAAATAAATCAGACAACAAAACATCCCAGCTTCGGTTTCGGGTCATACCAAAGACTTTAAAAAAAGTTAGTGATTGTTTCCATGTTCCATGTCACAGCAGGCTCATAAAAAAAAGTCACTGCATTTGCATTTGTCCAGATGTAAAAATTTATGATACTTCACCTTAAGCTGGTGATATCTCCATGTAAGTGAAAAATTCTTGGCTGGATGTTAAACAACAAACAAACAAACAAACAATTGACACAGACATGATTCTCTTTTTGTCTGTTCAGAGTGTATTCTGGTCTAGTGGTAGAGTGTTCGACTCGCAAGCGGAAGGTGTTGGTTCAATTCCCGATACTGGGTCATAACAAAGACTTTTTAAAAATGTCAGTGACTGTTCTTTCACCAAGCACTCGGCACACGGTGTGAAAGTCACAGGTGTTTTGGATGAGACTTAAAACTGACGGCAGGTAAAAGAAACCTCAATGCATGGCGTCAGTCCATAAGTAATAACGGGTGACATCTTCATATAGGTGTAAAACGAACAATTGATACAAACATCATTCTTTGTGTGTCTGTTCAGAGAATGTTTCAAACATGCATGTTATCGTGTTTGATCCAATAATCACCCAGGGTGCTAAAAAAATGTGAAAAAAGGGTCGGCACTTATCGGGACCAGTTAAGATTCAAATTGATGTAAATTAGTTAATTTTTGTATAAGGCATGGTGGTAAAGTTGTTGTAGTTATAACCGAGGACACCTATCAACATTCTTCTGAATTACGGTTTTAGGTCATCTGAGCTAAAGGCTCAGGGTGACCTATTGCAGTCGTCTTTTGTCTGTTTTCATGCATTGTTAATTTTTACACGTTTTCGACTTCTTCTCAAGAACCAGTGGGCTAATTTTAACCAAACATGGCATGTAGCAGCCCCATCCGAGGCAGCATTAAGTTTGCAAAAGAAAATGGTCTAGGACCCATAGGGGCCAAAAGGGACCAAAACTTCGTACATTTTTAATGATCTTCTTCTCATGAACCAATGATCAGATGACTTTCAAATTTTTTATGCATGATTTTAAAGTCAATATCTACAAATTTTGTGAATGAAAACAAAATCTGTCCATAAACCAGCCACTAAGGAACATTAAATCTGGGTATTATTTCACTCAGGTGACCATAATGATCACTGGGCCTTTTGCTCTTGTCCATATCTCTTTGTCTGCCAGTTAGAAAAGGTTCTCGATTGTGTGTAAAAAAGATGAATAAATCTTAACTATACAGGAGGGAGCTTAGAGGGACATGGGACTTATTGGGTAGAATATGGTACTAGCAAGACATGACATAGTCCAAGCTGTATCATTCATCACATCATTTTAGTACTTCCTATACTTTGATTATGAGACTTAAAACCCCAGTGTTACTGTAGATCTGTATGGTTAGTATTACTAAGGAATCATGGCATGTTGGCTAAAGTCCATAGCACAGGTCATATTTTTGATTTCTGTCATTGTGATTGTGAACATTTTCAGACACTCGCTTGACAATTTTTTTTTTATAATGGTCATATTTCATGACTGCTACAAAAGGTAGTGTATACATATATTAACCGATTTAATACTTATTTGTTCCGTATATCATACACGCACAATTATAAAAGAATAATAGGTGTACATGTAGACCTATCCTTACTGAGTTATCAAACATCCTGCATGCACACTGTATACATGTATATTGCACTACATGTTTATTAATTAGTAATAAATCTCTACTTAATCAAGGTAATATGATGAATTATACATATAGTGTGAACTAAACTTCACTGAAACAGTGAATGTTCTGTGTAGTGTTTTCATGTGATTGGCTGAGCCGTTGTGACGTCAATTATTCATTTATACGGTGTCAGGTAACATACATCCTGAGCGATTCTTTCTTTTTGTCTTACTATTATATAGTGCTCAACAGACGTTACAAATGTATGTCCCATGGGAGTGTTATTTACGTTTTCCAACAAGTTTAAGAAATGGAATGCCTGATTTGGTGATATGGGCCAATCCAGAACAGTTATAAAAGAAACTAGCATTATGAAATCTAAACGAATAATTAAAAATGTTTATCATTTTGTCTGTAGAAATTGCTATGCCAAAATATTGGATAGGGCTGAAGGCATTGTACACTCCCCTTCCCAAGTATCAGAAATTTTAGGAATTCCATTACCCTGTACAATGAAATACATTGTAATATTACCCTATGTTGAATAATTAACAACAAATCCTTCAGTCAGCTGGGATTTCCCGAGGCCATTTTGGGTCCAGTTATAGAACCCATATTTTCAATCCAAAAATGGCTTGTATTTTCCCTGAAAAAATGCTAAATTTCTTAATTTGGAATCTCAAAATAAAGAATAACTTACATTGTATTTTCAAAAAAAAAAAAAAATTAAATTTTTCTGTATTAGTTAAAACATTATATATTTTCCCAATTTTTCTGATCCTGAACCCTGGACCCAGAAGTTAGTAGATAGGAAAAATCCCTGGTTTGGCACTTTTCAAGAAATTTGTCTTTTAATATTCTATCCACTAATTTGGTATAGTGAATTCAACACACACAACAATTTTATTAAGAGTTGATGGAACATCAATGCAGTTATGTTATGCTAAGTTGTTTATTGGGAACAAGTCAAAGCACATTTTGCAGTATGGGGTTAATAACACGTTATATTGCCACAAAATTACACATGTATGTGCATTTCAGCAACATAAACTCAACTTCAAGATTGAAATTTCTAAATCACACTTGTATTCATATATTTTTGCTTTTTAAAATGGCGAAAATATAGTAACAATTCACTGAAAAGTATAGGTCTACAAGACTTGTTGAAATATATGCTATTAAAGGTCAGTTCGGCGTCCTTTATGAATTTTAAGATATATATTATAAATTTGCTTTAGAATATTACTTTTTAATTATTTTTTACCATTATACTCTTCAATGTGATAGAATTGACATTAAAAGTGATAGACTGGACTGTTAACAATTCTTGTGCCCGATTAATATGCAAATGAGTTTTGGTCAAGTTTCCCTTACTGTGTATTGGCAGAATCTGTCTGTGAAGTTGGACATAGAATTTGCATCATTCCTCATTCACCTGATCTTAACTGATGAGAAACTCGCAGCAGTCTTTGAAGCTGAGAAAATGTTTTATATGTACACATATTGACCTAGAGATTTAAAGCTACTGATAGGAAGTATAGCATAAGGGTATAATACTGCCCTGTCGCATAGAAATTTAATATGGATGAAACAATGTTTATAAGCACAAGGTTTTATAATCATATTGCTGATCTATGTAGTTTGTTGCATAATAAATAAGCCATCAGTACTCACGTTAGGCCAAATGTCTTACACAAGTTTTAGTTACTTTTTTTTATAAAACCTAATTTTGCCGAATTAAAAAGTATTCAGTATACTGAGTGTATTATACATGTACCTCAATAAAACTTACGATTGCCATCAACTCGTATCAGTATTTTCAGTACTTTGATGTAGTTAGAGGTAAAGTGGTTCTGTATAACCGATATCCGGTGTTACCGAATACACAGTTTATATCTAAACCCACACAAACTTTTACTTCTAATTGTTACCATATCTAATTATAACAACCACACTCTACTCCTGGAAAGTTTTGTATTTAATATTCTAATTTCCAATCAATGTTTTGATGATTATACATTAAAGCTGAACTAGGATCATAAAAAGCTTTTGAACTTTTGATAAAAAAAATTGTGTTGAAAAAAAAAATGTTTTGAAACATTCCCACTTCATCTCCCCACACAGCAAACATACTTGTAATTCTTTCACCTGAAATCAAGTCCCACAACAGGTATAAAAGGCGGATTAGTATTATATCAGTCATCATTGTATATCTGTACTCGCAACGCGGAACATGCAAAGTCCCTGAGGCTGAATAAAACTCAAAAACTTAGTCTTACTTGTACTTTTCAATAAAAACAATCATCATGGAGTTTTCTGCAACATACAAACAGAACAAACAGAGAATGAATATTTACAAAGTGATCAGTTTCCTACTCACTGTCATTCAGCCACTGAGCCATGTTTCTTCTTCCAGTAAACAGAGAAGTGTTCCGAAAAAATCAGAAGTTGAATCATTGTATGGTGGCCGAATGACAGAAGAAAGCAGATCGCTTTGTTTTTGTTTTGGAAGTTGCGTTATATTTAGTGTTGTGGGATAAATTTTGGATTTATTATGGATGAAATATTCATTCTCTGTTTGTTGCTGATTGTACGTTGCATAAAACTTCAATCGAGGCACAGATGTTTATTTTCGTTGAAAAGTACAGGTAAGACTAAGTCCAGGAGTTTTATTCAGCCTCTGGGACTTCACACATTTTGCGTTGAGAGTACAGATACACAATGACGACTAATATAACTAATCCGCATTTTATACCTGTGGTGGGACTTGTTTTCTGATGAAACACTTAAAAATATGTCTGCGTGTGGGAGATGAAGTGGGAATGTTTCAAAACATTTTTTTCAACACAATTTTTTTTTATTAAAAGTTCAACAGTTTTTTATGATCCTAGTTCAGCTTTAAGTAGCAGTACAAATTATACATAGATATTTTCAAACTAATCATATTATTTTCACCCATGAGTAGCATAGGCAGCTAGATCACATTCAGCCACACCAAAAATCAATTTCTTTTAATGATTTTGGCACGGTAAATAACATTGTAAAACATTATTGCTGAGTTGTGAATAGATCGTTGTTAAATAAAAATTATGCCAAATACTGTTATTATATAGAACAAATTAACTTACATGCTGTGGAAGTAATGATTTTTTTTTCTAAGTAAATATCATGTTTCTATGTTGCTATGATATTCTCTATATTAATTTGAATATAATATTTGCAGTGCTGATGACGAAGATCGTACCTTCAAACGTGTCAGTTGATTATTGACAGACATTTAGTGTGTGTAAATGAACTAATGTTGTTTCCTCTTTGTAAACTGTGACCTTGTAATTACGTATTTATCACTTTGCTTAAAGCTTGTATATAGGTTTTCCTCGATAATCTATTACTCTGTAGACCTAAAACCCAATAACAGTGATCGATTTCATTGTTTCTGTCTTTGGTCATCCAGCTCTCTCCTTTCTTTGTCAGCCTGAGTCTGAGGCCTGCTGGTATCTAACTTGAGTTTGTAAGAAAGTTAGTTTATCTGCAGAAGGTCGGTGTTTTTTTCTCGGGTATTTAGTTGTGACCAAGGGCTTGTTTTTCAAAAATCTTTTAAAAGTCCTAAATCCTAACCCTTAGTCTTAATTGTCATGGGACAGATCAATCAGTGATGCGTTGCCATGGTAGCTAGGACTAAAAGTTAGGATTTAGGACTTAGGATCTTTCATAAATAGGCTGCAGGTTTTCTCCTCCACCATTACAAACTTGGCCACCATCGTTGAGTATGGCATAAAACAATATTATAACCAGCAAAATGCTATCAACAACAAAAACATATTAACCCATCAGTTAACCCCTGAAAAATAATGGACTCTTCTGTAAATCAATGACTTAGACTAGTCTAAATTTGTCTTTAGGGGTAAATGGGTTAAATGCTATGAATGATTGTTGTTTAATGTAGTGCTAAGAATTTTACATTTGTATGATAGCATCACTATTTATAAGTGATGTGCCATAAATTTTGACCTTTGCTATGGATGATAAAGATTTTTAAAAATCCCCAGCTTCCATGAAACTTCCTGCCATGGATTTAAATCCAATATGAAAGACTCTTGAATTTCATGTCTTATGCTGGGCGATTGATGGAGGAATAGTAATCACTTTTGATAAAAGGTCTTTGAACTGACCTTGGATTAAACCTGAACTCACACCCTTGTAAGTTGAGCATTCTTTCACTAGAACATGGCAAGTGAAACAGTAGGATGAGCGAGCATTCTTGAACCGCCATACCTTGGCAAGTGAAACAGTAGGATGAGTATTCTTGAACCACTAGACCATGACAAGTATTAGAGTGGGTTAAGCATTCAGGCAGCAGACCATGACAGGTAATAAAGTGAGTTGAGCATTCTTGAACCACTAGACTGTGATAAGTGATACAGTGAGTTGAGCATTTTTTAACCACTAGACTATGACAAGTGATACAGTAAGTTGAGCATTTTTTAACCACTAGACTGTGACAAGTGATACAGTGAGTTGAGCAGTTTTTAACCACTAGACTGTTACAAGTGATACAGTGAGTTGAGCATTTTTAACCACAAGACTGTGACAAGTGATACAGTTAGTTGAGCATTTTTTAACCACTAGACTATGACAAGTGATACAGTGAGTTGAGCATTTTTTAACCACTAGACTGTGACATGTGATACAGTAATTTGAGCATTTTTTAACCACTAGACTGTGACAAGTGATACAGTCAGTTGAGCATTTTTTAACCACTAGACTGTGACAAGTGATACAGTCAGTTGAGCATTTTTTAACCACTAGACTATGACAAGTGATACAGTGAGTTGAGCAGTTTTTAACCACTAGACTATGACAAGTGATACAGTGAGTTGAGATTGTTTTTAACCACTAGACTATGACAAGTGATACAGTGAGTTGAGCAGTTTTTAACCACTAGACTATGACAAGTGATACAGTGAGTTGAGCATTTTTTAACCACTAGACTATGACAAGTGATACAGTGAGTTGAGCAGTTTTTAACCACTAGACTATGACAAGTGATACAGTGAGTTGAGCAGTTTTTAACCACTAGACTATGACAAGTGATACAGTGAGTTGAGCAGTTTTTAACCACTAGACTATGACAAGTGATACAGTGAGTTGAGCATTTTTTAACCACTAGACTATGACAAGTGATACAGTGAGTTGAGCATTTTTTAACCACTAGACTGTGACAAGTGATACAGTGAGTTGAGCATTTTTTAACCACTAGACTGTGACAAGTGATACAGTGAGTTGAGCAGTTTTTAACCACTAGACTGTGACAAGTGATACAGTGAGTTGAGCATTTTTTAACCACTAGACTGTGACAAGTGATACAGTGAGTTGAGCATTTTTTAACCACTAGACTGTGACAAGTGATACAGTGAGTTGAGCATTTTTAACCACTAGACTGTGACAAGTGATACAGTGAGTTGAGCATTTTTTAACCACTAGACTATGACAAGTGATACAGTGAGTTGAGCATTTTTTAACCACTAGACTGTGACAAGTGATACAGTGAGTTGAGCAGTTTTTAACCACTAGACTGTGACAAGTGATACAGTGAGTTGAGATTGTTTTTAGGAGATGATCCATTGTAAATGTAATACGGGAATTTTAGAATAAATGTATTTTCCACAAAAAAATCTTACTGCAGTAGAAATATATTTGGATTAATTTCCGATATTGAATTTGTTCAAATCTGCACATCTTGCTTTGCATCATATTCACTGGAGAAAATTAAACTACATTTGTTTTAATTTCTTTTTTGTCTTTTGAATTAATCACAAAAGATACTTCTTTTCTCAACAAGAATAAATATTGAGACTATTTTGACCTGATAATGGGAAAAATGTCTCATTTTGAAATTTGTAATGGCGCCTTATACAGGGTTTGTACTGACCCCGACCCCTCCCCCGAAATGTATATTGTTTAGAATGATGTATTTAATTTAATAATTATATAATCGGGTAGATGAACATAATTGTTTTTTAACAATTTGTTTTATTTCAGAGAGGATGTGAAATTGGCGAAGGAATCTGGGAATTGGAAAATTGTGCAGGACTTTTACTCTACGACATTTGATTCCTTTTTGGAAATTAATGCAACTTTTAAGGTATGTATGTTTCTGTGTTAATGTAAAATGAATAAAGGTATCAGAAAATGGATGAGATTTTTTTCTAAAATGAATTTCTAATTGGAGTACTTATTTTCATTCTCTGAAAATATACATGTAGTCCATCACCGATACATTTTGAAAATTTATTGACATTTTACTTAACATGGTAAAAATCTACCCTAATTTAAAGCTGATTTCTGAAAAATACAGCTGTAATTTAGTAAAATCCATATAACCTGGCGGGATGGAGTCTTGTGAACCCTTTCTTGATCTGGAAGAGTTTAAATTTTAGGCAATAAAGCAGAACGTTAAAATTACACTGACTAGAGTAATCATTCCTTTTTGTCACTATACATAAGAGAGTATCCAATGAGGAAAAAAACGTTTTTCTTGTGCAGCCTGTCATAACCGAAAAGTGAGTAGAATCATCCGTATGATAATCAAAAGGTTACCACGCCCTGTTATCTTATGTGAATTGGACAATAGTATTACATATATTTTATTTTTTATTTTTCATGATATCTACATAATATGGAGAGGTGGGTGGGGTGTTTAACATGAATTGAGATTTTGAATTTGGGCAAATATTGGCTATAAATTGAATAACTAAAGAAATCTGCACTTGATTGAATACAGTTTGTCCATAGAATTATACAGCGTAGGTTGTCCATGGAATTATACAGTGCAGGATCAAGTCCCACTGGATCTTAAGTTGATTTTTGTGAGAAAGTTGCTAAAAAAACCTTGTTAAAAATGTTAAGGTCGAGGCCTGGATCATATTAATCATGTAGTTAAAAAAAAATAACCCAAATCATTAATACGTATCCTTAACACATAAATGAGTTTCCTTTATTATGTATCCCCCATTTGGAGCCTCTAATTAACTGAACTAAAGCTGTTGCTTTTTACTCCCTTGGCACTCAATTTGTTCTATAAGCAGCTGTATGAACCAAAATGGAAAACAAGGTTTTTTGGTGTGATAAACAGTTTTTCTCTCAGACTTACACAAAAGTTGTATTATATGCACACATCAGTATATAACATGTAACATGCCACCAGTTTCCAGACAGTTGCTTTATCTACATGAAAACAAATTGATTTTTTTCTTGTTAATTCAAAATAAATGTGTTCAACTAATACATGTATATTTTCCATCCAGGTACTTCTGTACTAGATATTTTGAGGAATAGATAACATCAAATTACCTAATGGGAATTGAAACTATGGCAAATACCCACTTTATTTTGACTTGAAATTATTACTCAGGTGTAGAATTATTTCAGGTATGTAATACCTACGAATGATTCACACATACTGTTGAAAACTGATGGATATTGACGGAAAAAAGAATAAAGAATGTTTTTGTGTCGAAAAAGATATCAATATTGTGTGTAATTGGCAGCTCTCTGGTAGCTAAGCTTATTTTGGGAGGAAGTTTTCCAGTTAACTTGCAAAAGGCTGGTAGTCGGATCCCAGGTACATTTTAACTGGGCTCTTTCTTCCACCATTAAAAACTGGCTACCATCAAAAGAAAAAAATCCTTACCAGAGTATTTTGTTTGAGATAGAATTGACATTTTCGAGTCATTCTCAAGAACCAATTGGCCAATTTCAACCAAACTTGTGGGAGGTATTCCCATTTGAGGCTGCATAAAGTTTGTGAAATGAAAATGGCCTAGGGCCCATAGGGGTCTGAAAGGGACCAAAAAGGACCAAAACTTGATACATCTTTTAAAGTCTCTTTCTAATAAGCCATGAGTCTCTTGTTTAGACTGTTCACTTGATATTTGACCATTGTAAGTCGGAATGTTTTATGGTATATTCTATCTCTGTTTTTAAAATTTTTCTTGTCAGTGCCCTAAGGTTTTTATTCCTTCACTGATTTTGATAAAATCTGATTGATAGATTCAACACCAATATACATCTTGGGAGTTTGACAATCATCTGTCTCGGACTACAATCATGGATCATTTTACCTAAATTTTGGCATTTCTTTGAAAACAAATTAAAAATACAATAAGTGTTTTTTTTTGTCTTGCTATTTTGGTATAGAGTCTCAAAAAGTTGATGCTCTAACCACTTGACTTGGCTGCCCCGGAGCTACACTCTCCCTAGACAATTGTTTACTATATCAGGTATGTCATCACAAAAAAAAAAAAAAAAAAATTGAAAATGGTTTACCGGTAACTGTTGTAATCAAAGTAACTTGTTACATTACATTCTTATCTATTTGTATTGAAGCTGATGAATACAAATAGCATAGTTATATTGATAAATTTTCTCTGGAATGATAAACACCTCACATTATTGTACTTTTAAATATGAAAAAAACAACAACAAATGAAGAAATAAATGATTTACCAAGTGATGCATGAAAGTTTTATTGCTTTCATTTTCATCCTATTTCCAAGATTTATGAAACATGTGATATTTAGATGTTTTTTTTTTTTTTTCACTATCAATATCATATAAGATAATTAAATCTCTCGATCGTCTTTATTGTTATATCACTGTATCTAGTCATTATACGCATCCGGTAATGAGATACATGTACAGTGACGTGTTAAAATTGATGCAACTTTTATACTTTTCTCTGTATATTTCGTTTAAATTCACAATTTTTCAAAACATTCATGAATAATCATTTCTAAAACAACTTTGATAAAAAACTTAAAACATAAAACTCATAATATCTAACAGTTTCATTGTGTATTTGCTCATCTTGTACAAATTTTCTGTTTTGAAGATTGAGAAATCTTAACAGAAAACTGATTTCTTTATATCACAATTCCCTTTAAAATACACATTAAAAAGGAGACATTAAAAGTTTGTATCCTGCAAAACTCATCAGTACTTTACAACAAAGAAATGAAAATTTATAACAAAACAAACACGTAAACTTCAAAACATTAATGCTTAATTGAGGACATTGTATTAAAATTGAGTAGGAAATGACTTTTTAATAACTTTTTCAAAAAATGTGTTTTTATATGAAATATGTAAAGAAAAACAAAATATTGCATCAATTTTGGCACGTCATTTTACATGCAATAATTGAACACAGTATGTTCATGTATGACTGTTTTACTTCCATGATAATATTAACAGCTGCCTCAGTGTTATTAAAAGTTACTCATGTCTAGTTGTTTGTTTAGTTTAATCAAACATTTAATTGTTTGTTTGTTTATTGTTGTTTAACGTCCCACTCAAGAATATTTCACTCATATGGAGACGTCACCAAATGCCGGTGAAGGGCTTCAAATTTTGGCCTATGCTCGGCACTTACGGCCATTGAGCAGTGAGGGTTCTTTAACGTGCCGACACCTACTGTGACACGGGACCTCCAGTTTTTACTGTCTCATCCGAAAGACAGGAAACCAACCTGTCGCCGGTGGGACTTGAACTCACGACCTCATGATCCAGAGTCGAGCGCGCTACCAACTGAGCCAGGCTGGCTCTCAAACATTTAATACCGTATTTTACGGCCTATAGGTCGATATTTTTTTTCTCCAAAGTTGTGACCTCGACCTATTCACCGCATCGACTTATCTTTAAAAAAAATCGTGAAATATTTAACTTGTATCTGCAATTCCTCATTTTAACATCGTAATTCAAAATTTTCCACGGAATAATCTAGGGGCCTACTCCAAACACCCATTTGTATTTAAACTTAATAGAACTATTAAATATGACCTCGTGTGTGCGTAATGCACTGTGTTCATAATCAAGTGACAAAATAATGATCTTTCAAGTTACAATATCATTGGGATTCAAGACTGTGTCAGAAACTGCGTAATAAAAAATACATCGTTTACATTATATTTATACCGGACAGTTTATACTTTTGAATGATTCCCTTATCTCGGCACCCCACTGTGAAGTTGAAGTCTTCATTCAGACTTTCAGGACACTACAAGCTGTGTTCACTGGAACGTGACCTTCAACTGATAAGGATCGTGCGGCAGTCTTTGAAGTTGGGAAAGTTTTGGAAAAAGTGTTACATAAATTAATTGACACTAAACCTTGAGTATTTAATTGTTTGACAATTGCAGCGGCATAATAATTTAGGTCAATGTAAGGATAAGACAAGGATTGAGGTCGCTTGGGTAATTAATGATGATTTGACAGGTAACATAATGGCGATGCTTGTATACATAATCAGTACACACGAGTAATATAAGTGATGTTAAATATATATATGATGCAACTTATATGCTTTTTAATCACTCCTATTTAATACTGTACTGTAAAATAGGCCGATCACTCTGATTATTTTAATAGGCTACCATCGTGTTAGCACCAGTTATTAAACATAAACGATGCATTTTTGTGTTCTCCCATTCATGTTTCCATCTCTGCCGACATCGACCTATCCTCCATTTCGACCTATCTAATACTTAATCCTGGATTTTTGCCAAAAATTGGCCATTCGACCTATCCCCCATATCGACCTATAGGCCATAAAATACGGTACACTTTAAACTTTTTACACACTCAACTATTTTTCAGTTATATGATTAGACCAGTTTTTAATTGGGAGCAGAATGGCCGGTTACAATCTGCCCGGGAAGAGACCATCAGCCTTCTGCTAATAAACTGGCAAACTAGAATTATTGGTTAAATTTATGAAGGTCATATTACTTGACCACAGAGGTCCAGGGGTCAACAATAGCGGAAATTTTCTCTTGTCCTGCAACACAAGTAGCATTTACATCTAATTATACAAATGCAAAAATGACTTGTCCGAAAAGCAAGTGTAAAATGCAAACAAATTATTTTGTGTTTAAACATGTATAATCTTTATTGAATTTCTGTCTACAACAATTTCATTTGAGCTTTTGGACACGTGAGAAGTAACAGCACAAAATGGAGTTGTCCTGGACAACCAGGCAAACATTCATTTTGAACCTTGAGATCCCCTTCATGTACCTCATGTTAGATAAAGGGTAATGTAAATGCTGTGCAGTGGTGAAGTTTTTGGCCAAAAATGAAAAAAATAGCTGTTTTGATGTGACCCAAATGACCCACCTTAAGAGCCCCAAACCAAATTTTTAAGCAATTTTGTCTACTTATTATTTTTATTTTCTTATAAAAAATTTGAAATTTTGTCCAAATAAATATCAAAAATAAAATAAAAAAAGAATTCCCCTACTAATCCACCTCCATCTTAACAGTTAGGACTCATCAAACATTTGAAACCTTTCAATACTATAGCGCTCAAAACCGCCCACTAAATAATGTTAATTTTATTTAATACAGCGCCCAAAACAGCCTGTGAAGTTTACTAGTCCTGAATTACTATGGTGCCCAAAGAACCCTGATTTTTGCATCCATCTTTTTGGGGAATTCTACGTTACTATGTTTACATTAAAATCATGAAGTAAATGAGACTTGAATGAAAAAACCTTTTTATGTAAATGAGCAATCTTTGTGACAAGTGTTTTACAGATGTAGTGTGGCGAATACATTGTTTATCATCATACTCTAGTAGTGAAAGGGTTAAAATAATGGCAGCATGGCCTTAATATTCTGTACATGTAGGGCCTCCGTGGACGAGTGGTTAGAGCATTGCGCTTTAAATCACAAGGCCTCTCATCTCTGGTTCGAATCCCGGTAGGGTAATTTCGAATTAATTGGGAAAGTTTGCCAGTTTTCTTTTGGAAGGTGGGTGGTCTTTACCCGGGTAACCGGGATTTCTCCTCCACCAATAAAAACTGGACGCCATCATATGACTGAAAGATTGTTGAGTGTGGCGTAAAACAAAAAATCAAATCAAATTCTGTACATGTACTGTATGTGTACTTATTTTGGCGGTATTCTAATATGTGCACCTTTTACGCTCAAGTGATAACGCTAATTTAAGTGCAGTGCTAACATTTCTCCATCCTTGTCATTCTGCATACACGCCAAAACTAATAAAATTAATAGCGCGAATTCAAGATTACGCTAATAAGTATACACCCCTTCAGAACGATAAAATATGAGCGCGCAAATTTAAAGTCACATTCAATATGTATACTAACTATGTGCAATATATAAGTCACTTATATAGTTACACAAACTACAGAGGAAACCTGATTTGAGAGACCATCCGGATAAACCTATCTGCCACTGAAATGTGGTCTCTCCAGACAGGTGAACTCTCATTAGCAGTTTTATATAAAGAATTATTTAACCATGTGGTTTTTAGAACAGCTAGGTGGTCTTTCAAGAGAGTGACCTTTCTAGACTGGTTCCACTGTCTATTGTAATATGAAATTTGTTAAATGATTATCATCTGCAAGTGTATTGTATTTAAAACAAATATGACTGAAAGTGAAAATAGTTTTTAATACCTTTCACAGTTTAGTGACAATTTGCACCTGGTTTCAATGTATTTATTTGTTAATATTTAATTATACATCTTTGATATTTTTTGTTTACTGTAAATCTATGATGTTTAAAGAGAAGAAACTGGATATTGGTTAAATGCATCACAAAAATAATTAAATGCATGTGGCTAGACTTGTATTGTTTTAGTGATTTCAGGAACAGCTTCACCTGAAATTCATTTCATCAATTTTTCATAGTAATCATTAATTGATAAACTTAAAAGCCCATATCATATCTGATACTGATGATTTTACATTTGCAAAGACCACTTTTTGGAAATTCTACTTGTTATAATTCCTACTCGCAGTTATTCGTGTAAAGATGGGAAGTAGGTAGTTTGCAATTCAGGAAATCTGGGGTACACTGGGATAGAAAATGAATTTTTTATAAGTTACATCGATCGATACACCAAGCAATTAATTTAAATATATGTATCAATAAAACAGCTCTTATATTGACTCATACTGGCGAAAATAGCGAACGACCTGGTAGGAACAAGAAAGAACAATTCAGATTAATTACTTAATACAAGATCAGCTCTTTATCGGTATTTAATGAAATTTTAGTTTTTCATTTCTTCGATCATATAATGTTTCCATGTAATGAAAAATTAAAAACCCAATAGCCGTTCATTGCATTCTCAAGAGAAGATGGATGTGGCAGACAAAAAGATTGTAATCATACTGTCTTAATTCATCAACCCCTGAAAAACAATGGACTCTTCTATAAATCAATGACTTAGACCAGTCCAAATGTGTTATTAGGGGTAAATGAGTTAGATGATTTGTGAGTTCCTTTTATACACTATATAAAACACATGCAGAAAAGTGTTGATTTCATGGCTTTTTTACTTTTTATTGATTAAATCAATATCTACAAAATGAAAAAGAAATCTGTCCATAAAATAGCCACTAGGGGTTGCTTCAATAACATAGGGTACAAACAGCTTAGTAACTCAAAGATATATGTACTGGTATATGAGAAAGTTGTTAGGAATTATCTATGGATCATTTTGACAAAATTTCAAGGTCATGGGGTTGAATGTCAATGCCACAGGCACAAAAGTACATGTAAACAGAAAAAAATAAGTTTTTGACTTCTCAAGAACCAGTGGGCCAATTGTAATCAAACTTGAAAAGAAGTATTCCCATGTAAAGCCACATAAAGTTTTGAATAAAAGGGGCAAACACCCATAGGGGACCCAAATAGGACAACAACTTGGTACATCTTTAAAAATCTTCTTCTCATGAACCAAATGATCAGATGTCTTTCTAATTTTGTATGCATGATTGTAAAGTTGATATCTGCAAAGTTTGCAAATAAAAACAATATCTGTCCATGAACAAGCCAGTAGGGGCCATTTCAAATAACAGGGTAGAGTATTATGCAAATGGATCGGCAACTCAAATTGATCGACTTTTTGTATTACAAAGATATATGAGGAAGTTGTCCGGTATTATCTATGGATTCCAAATGAAAAGGGACAAGAACCAATAGGGGCTGTAATAGGAGCCAAAAAGTTGTACAATGTTTCAAAAATTATGTACCAATGATAAGCCTACTCTCACTGTAGTTATGTTTTATTCAGTTCACTAATAAAGGATGTTGGGCATCTTGTGTTATTACATGTACAGTCAAACTTGTCTATAATGGCCACTTAATCGAACACTCAAAAGTAACTGTTATAGACAGGTGCCTTTATAAAAGGGATGTCCATGTAGTGCAGTGGTTAGCCCACTCATTCTCACCAATGCGACCCGAGTTCAATCCTTGGACTTGACTGGAAAGTATGTAAGATAGTATGATGGTGCTCAACTCCAACATGTGGGTTTTCTTTGTGCACTCCGGTTTCTATCCACAGCAAACACCCCCGCACGTCAGCGTTTGAGCCAATGAAAAACATTTATATATAAGCTGTATGAACTTTTTTGTTAACGGTTGTATAAGAAATAAAATTTAAACTTTTAAACTTATGACGAGGTTTATTCATTATAAAAAAACTTTAAAGTTAACAAAGCTTATATTTGAATGGCTTTTATAGGCAGGTGCCCTTTATACAGAGATAACCTAATGCAAATTTCACTGAACATTGGGGGAAAATGTATCTTATTTAGTTTAGGAATTAGACCTTTGAACAACGTCAATTAGAAACAGTAAGAGAGCTTGCTGTTTCAGTTGTGTTTGACATAAAGAGCATATATTCTTCTGTTCTTATTAAAATTGTGTATTGATTGTTTTAAATGAGTGAGCATTTATAAATATTTTACTTTATCTACATGCAGTACCTGCCAACTATTTAATGTTTTATCATTAGTTCACCTGGTCCAAAGGGCATCTGTTCATTATAACTTTTCATTGAAACAGTTGACTTCTTCTCAAGAACCGCAGGACAGATTTCATCCAAAACCTTAAAACTGATAAAAGGATTTTTAAATTTTTAACAAAAAATTGAAAAAATCAAAATCTTTTTGGTCAAAAATTAAAAAATCTATAATTTCCAAACAGTTATTGATATATTATAATTTAGTTAAAATTTCAATGACAGTGAAATCTCATTATCTCAAAGTTCACTGGACCACTCCATTGACTTTGATATATCCTAAATTCAAGATAATTATATTAATATAATTAATATTATTATTATTTTTAATTCATTGATGAATAAGAATTATGCATAGCAGAGAAGAAAATTCATAAAAGGATCCCTGCCCTGCAATAATAATTAACTAACCAAATAAGATGTAAACAAATTTTGAAGTATTTTCAGTTTTGGCCCTTGAAAAGTGAAGTTTGCCAATGATTTGATCAATACATTTTTAGACCCAGGGCTATCACTGTTTGGCCTAATATTTTTGAAGAAATGTATATGGTCATCGAAATATCACAAAAATGCCGCACGCAATGCTGCCTCTTTAGAGGTGTGAATCTACCTCTTTTGGTCATCAGAGGTTAACATGTCTAAAGATTTCATCTAATCAGATTCTGACATAACAAGATTCCACTGTATTTTTAAAGTCCAAAATATTCTAGGTTTGAAATTTTGAATCATTACCGTAAGTGTTATAAGGGTACCAATACACACATATACAGTAAACATTGATGATTCGAAGTTCAGGGGACTACCTAGAAATGTTCAAACATTGTGACCATGACTCAAAGATATAAAACACGTACGGTCATGACCTTTTATAATCAATGCTAAAATTAAAGAAAAAGTCCATAATTAATTTAAAACATCAAGAAATTTGACTCATAAAAGTTCCAAATATCAAAAGAACCATTTAATAACAAAGTTATTGCAGATTTTTTTCAGTAGTTTGAAACTTAAGAAAAAATTAAATCATTGAAGTTAGACTCATCCAAGTTCTACTGTATGAGTTTAATTGATTGTTTAAAATTTAAAAGACAACTGCACATTTTGAAATTATGTAAATAATGAAATAAAAAAACCAGTAAAAACTGATGAATTAACACACAAACATTTGTATACCAACTGCATATACTTTATGTTGGGTTTTGTTTAGCTTTGTTGGTAATCCAAAGTAAACATAAGGATCAAATATGGAGCTCTGTACAGAAAAAACAAACAAGTTCTCTTGACAATTATTGATTTCCACTTTTAACTACTTTATTGACACATTTGATGTTGTTTTCTGTTGGTTATCCAGTAATTTACATACAGCTGTATTTCGTGGTACATGTGTAATGTATTTTCAATAATGATCTAATGATAGTGATAATGAAATTGAGTTTTAAATGTTAAATGAAGGTACTTGGAAATTTTGTATAGAACTGGCAGATGCATTGATCATATGTAAGTTTCTGTAGATTTGTTCATGTAGGCTACTTTTACATACATGTAAGAATTGATTTTTGTTTTATTGGAACATACGGTATTACGCCACACTCAAAATTACAGTATTTCAGCCATATTGTAGCAGCCATGGGCCCATTTTATGAAAGGTCCTAAGTCTTCATACTTGGTTCTAGGTGAAGGGCCACACATTTTGACATGGACTTAGGCCAGTGTATCAAGGGTTCTTTTACATGCCACACCCCACAGTGACACAGGACCCTCGCTTACTCATTCAGAAGATGAAAAAATCCTTGTTCCATACTTTCTCTGACCGTTTTGGTTTTGACTATTATTCTGCTCAATAATCGTTGTCATGTGTTCTTCTGTTTAGATATTTTTTGTAAACAAACTAATGATATTAACAAAATGAAAACTGAAAAAAAAATTGCGCATTGTTTCAGCATTGTAGCTGCATATACAACTTATACAAGCCACAAAATAACAGAAATTATTGCTATTTAATGATTACGATAACAATTATAAAGACCCAATATATATATAACTTTATCATTAACATTGTATTTTATTTTTGACAAATATCATCAAGAACGAAATGGAGGTTACGTTATTTTTATTTGTTGAAACCTCCATGTAACCGGAACAGTACTGGTTCTCACTTTAATTTGACAAGTAGACTGAGAATCAATATTTTTTTTTTTGCTTGGCTTTACAGATATTCTTTTTATGTCTTGATTTTTTGCTTCCTATTCAACAAAAGTAGAAGTTTTTATATGCCCGTCAATTTTGATGGGACATATTATGGTATACCGTTGTATGTCCTTATATACGTCCGTACATCGTCCACTGCACACTTCACACTTCACACGATAGCAAAAAACCTCAACAGATTCCAATGAATTTTTGGTAGTTAGTTTCTTACCATAAATACAAGCTCCCTTTCGATTTTGATTAAATTCTGATTTTCTGTTGCTGAGTTATGGTCCTTGGAAATATGTAAATATTTGAAAAATAATGGTTTTCACAGTTTTCTTGTAATGCTTCAGCATTCAGATATTTGATATTTGGTTGTATCTAGATGATTTACAGATCAAGTCTAAATTCGGTTCCAGTAAAACTTTCTGCACCTTTTCTTTTTATTTGATATATCATTGTATCTAAACGAGGTATAGATCAAGTTTAAATTTGATTCCAGTCAAATTATTTTGTGCAGAGTTATGGCCCTTATGGCTCCATATGAGTGAAATATTCTTGAGTGGGATGTTAAACAACAATAAATAAACAAACAATAATTGTAATTTGTATAAACAAGTCAAATGGATTTATAATTTTCTGTTAATTAAACTTCAGAAAGATTTGATGCAAATTGGAGATGCTGACTGGTTTTATATTGAAAACTGATCATGTAACATGGTATTAAAAGTCTCATATTTCATTTCAAATGTATTTGAAAAGACCTCAAGGTAGACGGACATATCACTCGCTCTGAAAGCGCAGCTCTTTTTTTTTATATCCATCAGGTTTGTGTTCTGCTGTAGCATAAGCTGATCTTGTGAAAAAGTTTGCCAGTTTACTTGTGATGGTCTCTTCCAGGGTACATTGTAACCAGGTTCTCTCCTGCACCATTTAAAATATGGTCGCCACTATATAACTGAAAAATTGCTGAGTGTAGCATAAATCACCATTGATTTAAACCAAAACCAAAAACCAGATTGTCATTGTTTAAGTGTACATATCAGTATGTATGGATTGTTCATGTTTAAGTGTATCAGTATGTATGGATTGTTCATGTTTAAGTGTACATATCAGTATGTATGGATTGTCTATGTTTAAGTGTACATATCAGTACATATAGATTGTTCATGTTTAAGTGTACATATCAGTACATATAGATTGTTCATGTTTAAGTGTACATATCAGTATGTATGGATTGTTCATGTTTAAGTGTACATATCAGTACATGTAGATTGTTCATTTTTAAGTGTACATATCAGTATGTGTGGATTGTCCATGTTTAAGTATACATATCAGTATGTATGGATTGTTCATGTTTAAGTGTACATATCAGTATGTATGGATTGTTCATGTTTAAGTGTACATATCAGTATGTGTGGATTGTTCATGTTTAAGTGTACATATCAGTATGTATGGATTATCCATGTTTAAGTGTACATATCAGTATGTATGGATTGTCCATGTTTTAGTGTACATATCAGTATGTGTGGATTGTTCATGTCAGTATGTGTGGATTGTTCATGTTTAAGTGTACATATCAATATGTGTCAATTATTCATGTTTAAGTGTACGTATCAGTATGTGTGGATTATTCATGTTTAAGTGTACATATCAGTACGTATGGATTGTCCATGTTTAAGTGTACATATCAGTATGTGTGGATTGTTCATGTTTAAGTATACATATCAGTATGTGTGGATTGTACATGTTTAAGTCTATCATTATGTATGGATTGTCATTGTTAAGTGTACATATCAGTATGTATGGATTATTCATGTTAAAGTGTACATATCAGTATGTGTGGATTGTCCATGTTAAAGTGTACATATCAGTATGTGTGGATTGTTCATGTTTAAGTGTACATATCAGTATGTGTGGATTGTCCATGTTTAAGTATACATATCAGTATGTGTGGATTGTTCATGTTTAAGTGTACATATCAGTATGTGTGGATTGTCCATGTTTAAGTGTACATATCAGTATGTATGGATTGTCCATGTTTAACTGTACATATCAGTATGTGTGGATTGTCCATGTTTAAGTGTACATATAAGTATGTGTGGATTGTTCATGTTTAAGTGTACATATCAGTATGTGTGGATTGTTCATGTTTAAGTGTACATATCAGTATGTGTGGATTGTTCATGTTTAAGTGTACATATCAGTATGTATGGATTGTTCATGTTTAAGTGTACATATCAGTATGTGTGGATTGTTCATGTTTAAGTGTACATATCAGTATGTATGGATTATCATTGTTTAAGTGTACATATCAGTATGTGTGGATTGTCCATGTTTAAGTGTACATATCAGTATGTATGGATTGTTCATGTTTAAGTGTACATATCAGTATGTATGGATTGTGCATGTTTAAGTGTACATATCAGTATGTGTGGATTGTTCATGTTTAAGTGTACATATCAGTATGTGTGGATTGTCCATGTTTAAGTATACATATCAGTATGTGTGGATTGTTCATGTTTAAGTATACATATCAGTATGTGTGGATTGTCCATGTTTAACTGTACATATCAGTATGTGTGGATTGTTCATGTTTAAGTGTACATATCAGTATGTGTGGATTGTTCATGTTTAAGTGTACATATCAGTATGTGTGGATTGTTCATGTTTAAGTGTACATATCAGTATGTATGGATTGTTCATGTTTAAGTGTACATATCAGTATGTGTGGATTGTTCATGTTTAAGTGTACATATCAGTATGTATGGATTGTTCATGTTTAACTGTACATATCAGTATGTGTGATACATCTCAAAACAATATCCATGTACTGTAAAATCTGCTTTAGCAACCACCTGTGTATAAACACCACTGGATCACAAAGATCATTTTACTGTTCCCAATAGTATTTTTTGTGTACAAATTAACCTCTATATAAAGACCACTTCCTTTGTGTCCCTATGGACGTCGTTATATACAAGTCTCACTATACATGAATGTAGCAAAAATTAATTAACACCTGTCATATTTTACCTGAGTGTAAATGAAATGGAAATTGTTTCTCAATGATTTCAAGGTGTAATCATACAGTGGAATGACCATTTATTTGCAGATATTGATATGTCAGGGTTGGCATTACAACAGTATAGATTTATGGTAGTAATATGTACGGTTTGTGGTTCAGTGGATTGCAATATAAAGGTGGGAGCATGGGAAGCACTGTACATGGACCTCACTGATAATTGAACAAAAGTAAAACATTCCTTTATTATAAAAACATGGCTAAAGTTTTTTTTGTGTATAATTCATAGGTATATATAATGTAAATGTATTGCACAAGGACACAATGTAATAAATGAAAAAATCAATGGACAACACCAAAGTTGATATCTGAAATTGATCCTTATTATCATCATCTGCAATTGACACTTAACAGGTAATGTACATTGTGCTTTGTAAACATACATTTAAATTCTATTGTTAATGTTCATACTGTTGTGTAACAGTCCTGCGAGAATTTTCAGGATACAAAAGATACAGATGAAGTAGGATAACATCGGAGATATTCTAAAAATACGGATACAATGACAACTTCAGTACCTTACATTACCTACATGTAAATATGTCCTCTGACAACCTCAGTACATGTAAATATGTCCTCTGACAACCTCAGTACCTTACATTACATACATGTAAATATGTCCTCTGACAACCTCAGTACATGTAAATATGTGCTCTGACAACCTTAGTACCTTACATTACCTACATGTAAATACGTCCTCTGACAACCTCAGTACCTTACATTACCGACATGTGAATATGTCTACTGACAACCTCAGTACATGTAAATATGTCTTCTGACAACCTCAGTACCTTACATTACCTACATGTAAATATGTCCTCTGACAACCTCAATTCCTTACATTACCTACATGTGAATATGTCTACTGACAACCTCAGTACATGTAAATATGTCCTCTGTCAACCTCAGTACATGTAAATATGTCCTCTGACAACCTCAGTACCTTTCATTACCTACATGTAAATATGTCCTCTGACAACCTCAGTACCTTACATTACCTACATGTGAATATGTCTACTGACAACCTCAGTACATGTAAATATGTCCTCTGACAACCTCAGTACCTTACATTACCTACATGTGAATATGTCTACTGACAACCTCAGTACATGTAAATATGTCCTCTGACAACCTCAGTACCTTACATTATCTACATGTGAATATGTCTACTGACAACCTCAGTACATGTAAATATGTCCTCTGACAACCTCAGTACCTTACATTACCTACATGTGAATATGTCTACTGACAACCTCAGTACATGTGAGTATGTCCTCTGACAACCTCAGTACCTTACATTACCTACATGTAAATATGTCCTCTGACAACCTTACATTACCTACATGTGAATATGTCTACTGACAACCTCAGTACATATAAATATGTCTACTGACAACCTCAGTACATGTAAATATGTCATTTGACAACCTCAGTACCTTACATAACCTACATGTGAATATGTCTACTGACAACCTCAGTACATATAAATATGTCCTCTGATAACCTCAGTACATGTAAATATGTCATTTAACAACCTCAGTACCTTACATAACCTACATGTAAATATGTCCTCTGATCAATATCATCAACATGCGGGTCCTGTAAAAGGACCCATTCCCAATTCAAAATCTGCTATTTCTTCCCAATTTTGAGCTAAAATTTCCCAATTATGTTCACCATGTTGTTCACATTCAGTATAAAACAACAAAAAGGAGAATGTAGTACAAGTATGAACTGTACTTTGAAGTCTTCAGATGAAAACTATGTTGTCAGTTAAATAAGAGCTAAATATGTCACAAAATTTGTGCGTTATTTCTTATGACTTAAATTACCGTAGTTACTTTTTTTCCAAGTTTGATCCATTGCAACATAAAATTCCCAGTTGGAAGGGTACAGGACCCTGTCCCAAAGAAGGGTATGTTAATCCCTGTATGTCTACTGACAACCTCAGTACATTTAAATATGTCCTCTGACAACCTCAGTACATGTAAATATGTCCTCTGACAACCTCAGTACTTTACATAGCCTACATGTTATTGTTACATTCATGTTTAAAATTTTCAATGCAAACAATAAAAAAAAAAAACAGTCTTGATTTTAAACAGTGCCCACAAAAACAGTTTCTCGTGCGCGGTCTTTTAATTTTTACTGTCAGTCCTTGCGTGATTTCTAAGGTGGCATTTCCAATTTCCCGCAATCATGATACTACTGCAATTTGATTGGCTAATGTTTTAAGTACCATAGGGAACCTGACCATATTTTTTATGTCAGTCAGCTGATTTGGGTGTAAACAATTGATGCATCAAACTGCTTTGCTGTTTCGGATGAGTTGTTACTCATTAGAACTAGCAAAGCGGTTATCAAAAATACTAAATGACCATGACACTAAAAACAAAGCAAATTGTTATAAAGGTCGCTGTGAAGTCCTTGGAGATTATTTAGCAAATAGTGGTACATCTCTAGGTTATTTATTAGTGTACAGTAACAAATGTTTGAACAATCTCTTAAGGAAATTTTACGCTGAACTAAAAAAAAGTAATTATTTAAACATGTTTCATATAACAAACAATTGTTGACTGGGTCTAAGGGCAACAGCAATTTTGTTGGCACCCTCGCTTCTGACTTTTGTCCTCCATGTCGGGCAATAGTCAAGACCTTGGGTGCCAACAAAATGGCTGTTGTCCTCAGACCCAGTCAATAAATAGATACTATGTCATCTGACAACCTCAGTACATGTAAATATGTCCTCTGACAACCTTAGTAGATGCAAATATGTCCTCTGACAACCTTAGTAGATGCAAATATGTCCTCTGACAACCTTAGTACCTTATGTTACCGACATGTTAATATGTCCTCTGATAACTCCAGTATTTTATATTACCTACATGTAAATATGTCCACTAACAACCTCAGTACCTTATGTTACCTACATGTAAATATGTCCTCTGACAACCTCAGTACATGTAAATGTGTCCTCTGACAACCTCAGTACATGTAAATATGTCCTCTGACAACCTCAGTACATGTAAATATGTCCTCTGACAACCTCAGTACTTTACATAACCTACATGCAAATATGTCTACTGACAACTTCAGTACTTGTAAAAATGTCCTTTGACAACCTCAGTACCTTACATTACCTGCATGTGAATATGTCTATTTACAACCTCAGTATCTTACATTACCTACATGTAATATGTTTACTGACAACTTCGGTACTTGATTTTGAATTTTGAATAGTGTTTGAAGCCTCACTCAACAATTTTTCAATTTTGTGTTGGCGGCCAGTTTTTAAATGTGTCACGAAAATTTTCAAACTTGATAAAAGTAGCTTAATTGATTCAATACCATATACTGAGCAAGGTATTTAAAGGAAATAAATGAAAAGAAATTCAAAAATGACTGTTGCAGTGTTATTTAATTAAAAATCTTTGAAGTCGGTCAAAACTTCTATGATTTACATCCCTTCTGTGACTGACTTCACTGACTACATAACACAGTCACCGTGGTGTAGATCTTAATATAATATTACACAAAACATGGTTGTTCAATGCAATATAGACAGCATTCCTGTAAATTTTAGACATGTACCCAAAGACGAAGGTACATGTATGGATTGATATCATTTGACATAATCCATAAAATTATACCGTAATACCTATTATAATTAAGTGCCAAACATTTTAGCACTGACATGGATACTGTACTGTAGGCCAAAAGATTTAGTACACCCTCGGATCTATTGTGATGATATGAATCAACAGTATACTTCTGTTTTTAGTTAATACGCCAGATGATTCCTGTAATTTTTCCATATTTTTTTTACATATTTCCACTATTTTGTCAGTACGGTCTTTTCACATTTTTATTTTTCTGAGGGGGCACTACTTAATTTTAAAGTTTTCACTTGATACTCCATCAAACACACCTGTCTACATGTCAACATTTTGATAAAAGATAAAGTAAACAAAATCATGGTTTCTTGTGCTGCTTTGAACCGTTCAACACAAACAAAAGATGGAATCCTACTTCTTAAATTTCCTAAAAACACCAAAAGCTGGAAGGTATCATGGTTGATATCATTAGAAAAATAAAAAATAGCAAAATGTCTTTTTTGTTGCCTTTGTAACTTACATAACATACACATAAATCCTAAAAATTCAACTCTGTTCAGAATTCATCTTTCTATTACAAATGTGTTTAGATATAACTGAAATCCGTCACATTTAAATTGGAATTTAAAAAGTTTGAAAATGTTTTTTGCCCATAGGCTTATATAGGTTAAACAATTTCAAACACACGTAATTGAATCATGTTTCAGAAATACACTAGGCATAATTGTAGGCTATAAAACGATGAGAAGAATCGTATCACAAAGAATAACCAGATACAGAATGACAATACCACAGTAGCACACATTTTTGTAATTTTATGTATATATTTTATAGGATATTGCGATAATTATATCTTGCCCCCGTGTAAATGTTCTTGGTCTATTATCATATAGGCCTACAGTAATAGGTGAAAAGTTTTTTCCCATTAAT
Source organism: Atrina japonica (assembly GCA_030159075.1). NCBI lineage: Eukaryota > Metazoa > Mollusca > Bivalvia > Pterioida > Pinnidae > Atrina > Atrina japonica. The sequence continues at coordinate 82,596 of BROG01001059.1, forward strand.
CAGTTTAACATTATAACTTTAGTAATTTAGTGGTTATTTTTATTTTGTCCTCTGAATTTGGTAGATACATGTATATGAAATTAAAGAAAAATGGCACGTTTAACCTTGGAAATCTGGTCGTAATCTGGATAATAATCTATGGATATAAAGATTACTTAGGTATCAATAGTTTTATTTTGGTGTTTATGAATTGCATTGTACGTAAACAAGTCTTTACAAATCATTTTGGTTTCTGTGTATTTTACAATCTTTTGAACTTTTTGACATGCTTAATAAAATATCTTAGCCTGATGATCATAACTAACCATGTATCAGGACTAGGGACCTTGATCATCTTCGCCATCTGGGTCCAAATCTACCAAACTATCATTGTTGGATTCACTTTCTAAATTGCTCCATTGCTAAATTGCTTTCTAAATAGCGCAAAGTACCTAGATCTGGTTCGACCATATAGCCTACTGATATAGGGTTCAAGTGAAGCCGCACATGTCGAAAGTGTGAATTCTATGTCTTCTATGCCCCAGTCAGAGTCTATTACATGTGGGAATCGGTAAAATCACATATAGGCCTATCACTATGACTTTTTTTTTCTATGTAGTCAGTGACGTCATTATAAAGGGGGAGGTAATCAGGTCACTACAATTCTAAATGCACATTTTCTACCTAAAAATATCACATTGGGGAGAGGTTTGATATGGTGATACTTTTCCATTATCACTTTTTAAATGTATACAACTAAATTATAGGGTCAATTCCATGGAAAAGTTTAATTTTTTCCAATTTTTCACTTGTAATTCCCAGTAATTTGATATTAATAAAATAAATATATATTGTTTTTAGTTTCTAGTTTCTAAAACTGGAAAGATTGCTTTGATAGGGGTGTTTTCTCAAAAGTTATGACCTTTTACATGACTAGAATAAGTGTCACCCTATAATTTCCGAATAATAACAAAGTTTAACTTTTCCCGCCATTCCCCATTGAAAACAAACATGTCAACTATATCTAAAATGACATTGATTTAAATGTTTTATCAAACTTGTTTTCATAATTTTGTGATGTCCTTGGGTAGGACTACTTTTTGTTTTGAATTGACTATTGTTTGCTGGATAATAGAACTTGTGTTCCTCCAACTATATTAGTGCTGCTTTACCTCAAGAGTTTTTTGAAAATAAGGTCTTTAATATATGTAAATTGTTTAAAATATTTATCATGTTCATGGTAAATAATGGAATACTTAAGACATATGTGCATCAAAACAAATGTTAATACTTTTAAGGTGATAGCGTCCCATCAGTCACATTTTTTTGTCCCATTAGTCACATGATATAGTGGTCAAGCAGTGAAAACCAACAAAGGATTTTCAATTGAAAGTGTTTTCCTAACAGACTTAAAGACTCCAAGAGCTATTAAATGAACTGTATTCAGAAATCATATCCCTCATGTTGAGATAGCAATGCCAACTTTACTAGATAACATAGAAAAGCGTGGTAACTAAATGTCCCATCAGTCACATGGCTATTTGAAACCAAGCCATGTAAAACAGAATCAAATGACCACTGATTTTCTATGGTTTTTAGTTAGACTTCCATATCCTCTATGGCATAATGTAAGAAACATCATTTTGTTTGGGATAACAGCTTCAAAATTTTTTAAACATTTTGAGAAAAAATCATCAAATATCCCATCAGTCACAATGGAATTGACCATAGAAGAAAAAGTACAGTCAATTCCACTTAATTGCATACCTGATAATTGCATATTCCTGTTTATTGCATAAGAACTCAAAACACTAACCATTTTCTATGTCTTATATGTTAAATATTCCTTTTAACTGCATAGGCTAAACCAAGAATTCCTGTTAATTGCATAAAATATTCTCAAAAATGGGGGAAAATGTACTGATTATGGTAAAAGAAAATGCATGTGGAAATACTATTCTAATAGAAATGAGAACATAACAAACTATTTTCATGCCCCTGTGACAAAATGACGGGGGGGCATATTAATTTACCCCTGTCCATCCATCGATCTGTTCATTTGTCTGTTCATCCGTTTGTTAGTTGCTTCGTCTGTCCGGATATAGATCAATCTCCTCCTACACTTTTTGAGATACAACTTTAATATTTTGTAGGTTGTTTGTACACATAATGGAGGTGTGCATGTCCAAAGGAATTTTTTTTTTTTTTTTTACAAATATTCCCCAAATGCCTGGTATTTGGGCTTGGTCATTATTTGGTACCATCTACATAAAGAGATCATGTTATTTTTGGCTATCTCCTCCTACAAAATTGAGATACAGCTAAAATATTTTGTAGGTTGTTTGTACACATAATGGAGGTGTGCATGTTCACAGGATTTTGATTTTTTTTTTAATATTCTCAAAATGCCTGGTAGTTGCACTTTGCCAAACTAAAAGTCAAAAAGGAGGGATGTTAGATATTCACAAAAACCAGTAGTTGTCCTTCTGAATTGCTATATGATTGAAAACAGTACAATTTAATGTCCCTAATGCAATAACTTAATTGTATCTAATATAAAATTTTTTAGTGTTGTCAAATATGTTATCATAAAAATTAAAAGATACATAATTATACCTAGTATTAATTTCTTATGGGCAGGGGGTGGGGACATCATTTGTGTCTTACAGACAGCACAACAATTTCAAGTTGCACTTCATTATCACTGTTTGTCAAATATAATGTACATCGAACTACATGCATACTCACGCATATGGCAGGGTGGAGGGGGGCATCGTCCATTTCTAGTTTATGAAATGTTTGCTTTTATGACATTATTTTACCATAATGCTTAATAAAAATCCATCACTAGTGTACATATGATGTTTGTAATAGTATTATATATATATAAATGAAAGGATTAGATGAACATGAATCATCATTGTTCACTAAAATACTCTATTCCTGTTAATTGCATAATTTTCTCTGACATTTTGGCTATACAATTAAGAGGAATCCACTGTATATGTTCATTTTCATGATACTTCACCTTTAATGGTGAGGGGGAGAATCCAGTTACAATGTACCTGGGAAGAGACCATCAGCCTTCTGCAAGTAAACTGTAAACTTTCTCACAAATATCAACAGAGGTTCCAATGGGGGCTCAAACTTAAGCTGACCATAAGTGAGATTCTTCATGGTTCAAAGCTCGATGAAGAGGCCCTTCAGTACATGTAAATCAATGTCCGCTGATAACCTCAGTACTTTACACCGCTGACATGTAAATTAAAATATCTCTAATAATAAAATTTTGAGTGCGTCATTTACACATTATCCTGTATCCAAATGCATACCGTATCACACTGTTGTTTCAAATGACAATGAACAAAAGATGAATTATTGATATATGTACCTACATGTATGTGAAATATCTACCTGCCTTTGTACAAATGTAATTGTCTAACACACCTTTGTCAGATACAGGATATGTAAGTTCAAACAAATATGTCTGTTTTCCTTGCTCATTTACTTGAAATAAAGGTACATGTAGCTGTAATCTGTGGTATTATATATTAGCCGTCATTTTCACTTATCTTTAACATCATGGCCGTGACAAAATAAAACGTTAATTAAACACAACCGCTAACATTTTCGAATTACAAAAACAAATTATAATAATTTTCTCCTCGTTAGTAATCTTTCATTTTTACCTGTGTCAACATAGGTAAAAGCAGGTGTAAAAGTTGCATGACTCTGTCTGACTCTCTGAAACCAATCTAATTAAAATCAATCTCTCGTCGCTCCCGTTTTTCTGATATGTCCGAAAGATGTTATATTCTAACTAAAAATACCTTACTCAATTTGTCCAATATTTTGTTTCAATGTTTGGATTGGTGATGCCTGGTTCCCTTTCATTTTTTATTTGATTTTTGATATGTTGTTCCGAAATAATGGGACTTATTTTTTTATCAGTATACTGTATACAGGGAAATTTTCGCCCCCATTTTATTTTCGCCTCTTTCGCCCTCATCATCAGTGGGCGAATTCAAAACTGGGCGGAATCAAAATGGTAAATTCATCTGTTTTTAATAATAAAAGTCTGTGCGAATTTAAAAAGGAGCAGAACCGTTTGCAAGTGCATTAGGACGAAAATAACATGGTGCAAAAATAATCCTGTATACAGTATTTGTTGCATATTGTATACTAACTTCAGAATGCTCTTTCTGATTTATCCAAAATTTTGATATAATATTCATTGTTTGGATTGCTGATGACTTCTTTCCTTTTGTTTTTGTTTTTGAATGCTCATGTGATCTATAGCAATCATTCTCCGTTGTCATCTGTCATGCGTTAAACATTTAAATTTTAAACTTCTTCTTCAGAACCACTGAAACAATTGACTTCAAACTTGGTGCATATGTTCCCTTTGATGTCCTGACTAAGTGTTGTTTTTTGGGCAGATCTGAAATCCAAGATGGCCACCCTGGCATCTGATTGTCCAAGACATTTTCTACTTCTTCTTAAGAACCACTCAACCAATTGACTTCAAACTTGGTACACATGTTCCTTATGATGTCCTGACCAAGTGTTGTTGTTTTTTGGGCAGATCTGAAATCCAACATGGCCACCCTGGCATCTGATTGGCTGAGACATTTTCAACTTCTCCTTAAGAACTACTAAACAAATTGCCTTCATACTTGGTACACATGTTCCTTATGATGTCCTGACCAAGTGTTGTTTTTTGGGCAGATCTGAAAATCCAAAATGGCCACCCTGGTGTCTGATTGGCTGAGACATTTTCAACTTCTTCCTAAGAGTCACTGAACCAATTGTCTTCAAACTTGGTACACATATTGTATTTCTGAACAAGTTTTGTTTTTCAGACTGATCTGAAAAAACAAAATGGCAGTGCCAAATTGTTGATTGTTAACTCTGTCATTATGACTATGAAATGTAGTATCCTATTATGTATATTAGTCACATGGAGATCCTGTGAACTGGATTGACTGGATGTAGAACCCCTTATTTACACAATTATAACCCTTTGTTCAAGTTTTGTGATGGCTTCTCTATGAGGTAACATCATTAACTTTTGTAATTCAGTATTGATCACATTACAATGTGCAGTGCCCACATTCCATGGTCTGCAACCCCTTGTTTGCAGAATTATGGCCCTTTGTCACTAACAGATTGTCTTGAAAATCTACAACAGACACCAAGCCTTCTGATCAGCATAATGTTAACAAGAAATGTCGTTGTTTGCACAGATCATATTCATTGCTAAATTCTCTCTAGCCCATTAATATTTTTTGTCCAGACATCTACAAACTATCCTCATGAAGTCTCTACCATGTGCTGCTACTTATGCTGCTCAAGCCTATGGAAAGCTCAGACATCACTTCCTGCAAATTGTGTGAGCGTCATGGCCCATGGGGCTCTTGCTAATTTTGATAAGTTGCTTTGGAGTTATGGGTCCTTGATTGTTAAAAAATGAGCATATTTCTTGTGAACTAACATGAGAATGCTTCGTCCAGCTTATTAGAAGTTCTAAAACAAATGTTAAGGTAGATGATATCTGATTTCCTTTAATTTTTTAGATTTTTGATTTTTTTTTTCGATTCTGCTATTCCATTACCTTTTTACTCCAATCGGTAAAAATTTTAAATTTTCAGTTGTTGTATGAGTGTTATTTCTTTGTAAATTATGGATTGCTGATTTACTTGCAATTTTTCTCACCTACGTTATCATTCAATGCTGTAATTCCTTAGCATCTGCATTTCCTTTGAAACAAACCAGGATGATGCACTCCAGTACAGAGCCGATTCTGTATTTATGCATTGTATGTACATACATTATGTATATGTTCAAAGAGTTTAATTTGTACATTTCAAAAAGTGTTTACTTTCTTGATGTTACCTGTTTTACAAATTAATCAATTAAATAAATAACACACACACACACACACACACACACACACACACACACACACACACACACACACACACATATATATATATATATATATATATATATATATATGAACATATTGACTATATATCTCTACCGAGCCCTGGCCATACCATTTTGACAGCATAATAGCTAACTTTTTCATCCTTTTCTGGAAATATTTGCCATACTTTGCCCTTCCTTATGCGTAGACAATTAATTTAACAGTAAATGAGTCAAATGTACAAATAACCAGGTGCATTATTATCATGACTATTGACACTTCATATATTTTTTTATTGTTTAGTAAAAAGGTCTTCCTAATTACCTGTTTGAATAGAAGCTGTATAATTGTTACTGTCTCCTACCTGAATATATTTTACAATTAAGATGGCTAAATGATTATGGTACTATTGGAATCGGTCAACTGTTCATGTGCATATGGCGGAAAAGTGGCCCCGTCTGTGATTATTACAGATATTTACGACACCATAATGATTGCAGTATACCTGGCGTTAGTTGACGCAGTCATGTGTTCACACTTCATTACTTCTAAGTCTGTGATGCTAGTTCATTGATATCATTTTCCCGTATATATCTATTAGATTTTCCATTTAAGTATTCTCGCTGGATAACTTTATCACATTTCAGAACATATGATAGCTTTCTTTGTACATTAAGTAAAAGGAAAATAAGTTCAAAGTATTGATGGTTTTGAGTAGTGGTCAGGGAATCAATTGCCACATTTTTCAATATTTGATATTTGAATTCATATTGCGATATATTGTAGAAAAAGTTACTGTGTAGTTATTGTAGTGAATAGCTGCAATGAATATGAATGTATAAAAATGAATAAATTTGAAATTTAAGATCAAAACCTTGTCAAATTATACTGGTAATGGCATTTTGAGCGTTCTCTGAGAATTGACGTTTTTCTTAAAATATTGCACTGTCTCTCCTGATTTTGAGAGAGTCAATTCTATATCAGCCTATAGATGGATAAATACATTATAGATACTGCAAAATTTCTAAGGGCAGTTCAACACTCTACTGATTATACCGTTTTGTCATCTAAATGTGACTAATTTCATGAGTCTGTGAGGCTTACAAGCTATGAGCAATATTGTAAAAATTCGAGTTCATGCTCAAATTTAGAGAGACATGCACAGCATGATATTTTTTAATTTTATGAAAAACAATCTTAAATTTGACCCTATGAAAAAAGATAACAATGTGTTTCCTTAATTGGCAGTCACCTCCAGAAGCCTTACTATTGTACAAGTGACTACTAAAAAGTCAAAATAGTAAAATTTAAGTTGAGCTTGTAGATCTGATGACTTTGGGCCCTTTGGTCTTCTACTGTATCACTAAATATGTGGTATTACAGTTATCTTTGATTTAATTACAATAAATGGATTCAGTTCTTCCCAAGTGAAATGTTTTGATTTTAAAAAAGGATCATATTAACAGCGTTTCTGTTGTTGTTTTTTGACCTTGTTACAGCCAGGTCAAAGAGGTAGCGAAGATGGCATTGTTGTTGTTTCGGAGTTTGGTGATAGTTGTGTATATGTTGTTAAAGAACCCTCATTGCCATGGACTAAGTCCATAGCACTGCACTGGTAAAAATTTATGGCACTTCACCTTAAGCTGGTGACGGTTCCACATAAGGGGAAACAATTCGTAATACTTCAAGTTATTTTAGTACTATAGTGGCACCTGTCTTGAAAGGCTGCCCTTGTGAAAGAACATCTGTCTCTTAAAACCTTGTTCTGAAAACATCATATATGTTAAATATTCCTTAAAATGAAATCTCTTTTGAGAGGCCACTGTCTTAAGTGACCACATTTCAGTGGTCTCTTAAGACAGGTTCCACTGTCCATGTATTTATTTTTAACTTATTGAATCTAATAAAAACAACAACAAAAAACTTGTGCTGAAGATATGAATTCTTGGTCCAGTATAGTAGCCAATTCTTCCCCCGTCTAAAAGTTTCCTTGGGAAAAAAAAAATGGCTAGCCAATTCTCTCCCTGGAAAAAAATGGCTAGCCCCGATGTTAAAATGATCTTTGATGACATCACAGTAAGATAATTTCGTTCTTTCCATGTGCCGTAGGTCTGTTGCATTTTATTAATCCAGTAGACACCCCCCCCTTTTATGAACTTTTTAATCTTTATGTAAGAAGGCTTTTCAAAGTAGCAATTGTAAGATTAGCGGATGCACAGAAAGATCAAGACCTCCAAGAACACCACGATTTGACATTTCATCAATTCTTATCCATTTGACATTGAAACTCGTTATTCATTTACATTGTATTAATTTCCCATTGCAGAGAGATCCCAGCAAGGAGTATAAGACGACTGATGAACCAGGATTGAAGTTTGACCTAATTTATGTTGTTTATGAGTTATTGCTGAAATTGGTATGTATTTTAAATGTTGTATATTATTATGATATTTCATGGGTTTCTAGTGTTGTCACAGTGACTCAGATCACCTACAGTACAGGCCAAAATAAATACACACCCAAAAGCTTGTTCAATTTACAGGGAAAGACAAAAAAAAAACAGCTATAGAGCTATAAATGAAAAAATCACTGATTAAAACTTTTACACTTGATTATAAGTTTCTTCCATTGTAAAGTTACATGTACTTTCCTTTTACAAACTTTCTATACATTTTGAAGAACAAATGTTAAACATCCCCTTACAGCAACATCAGAGCTATCAACCAATCAAGAGACATTAATATAAGATGTCTAATGTCTTGTTAGTTAAATCAAAAATTAATTATATTTATACTTATTTTCCAATTTGAATGTAAAATCTCCAGGATTAGAGTAAATAATATTGTGAAGCTTTTTACCAATGATAGGTCGAAGCTTTTGTACCTAAGGAAGGGATATACATGTATGTTTCCAATAGTGCATTTTTGGCTTCTTATAAAAGGGGAATGGAGTAACACATACATGTATATACTATTTAATTGCCATATTTATACCTCTTTATTTTAGTTATCTAGACCACCTGTCTTGAGATGCCACATTGAATTGGCAGAGGGATGGTCTCTCACGACAGGCATCCACTGTATTAACAAAATACTGATATAACAAAATATTGATATAACAAATACTGATTACAGGTCCTGTGGGATTTATTATAGACCGGTTTAACTATACCTCTGATATATGCATTTTGGGTCATTTACATAAAGCAAGGGTGAAACTGTAAAAGGAGGTGCAGTTTGCATGTTATTTGATGTTTTACACCACACATAACAATTCTTCAGTCATATGATATCGGCCACTTTTTAATGGTGGAAGAGAGAACCTTATTACAATATGCCCCATTAGAGATCACTGTCCTTCTACAAGTAAGCTGGCTAACTTTCTCTAAAAATCAGCTTAGATTCCATTGGGGCTCAATTCCTTGATGCATGAGTTATCTACAATTTTATATGTATCTTGTTACGGGATACATTACCAGATATATTACGATACATGTAAATATGTAAAATGTATATATACTCTTGCTTTTGAAATAAATACAGCGCAGAAAATTTAATTGCTTGATATTTCAAATAAAGGTACAGCTAATGGGAAATGAAAATTAAGTGTTTCTTTTCATATCCACACATGCTATATTTTAAGCACCAATAGGATATTGATTTTGTTTACGTTGGAAATGATATCATTGTTTTTATAATGTAACATCAAGATTTTCACAAAGAGCAGATTATTAATGTGAAAATTTATACCTGTTGAGTGATTAATTACAGTGACATGCTAAATTTGCTGCAAAGTTTTATTTTTCTCTATATTTCATATAAAACCACAATTTTTGTTTAAAAACATTGTCTATTCTGTTTCAATACAATTTTCCCCATTAACTATTTTGAAGTTTCTGTTTGTTTTGTTATAAATTTCCAAACTTCAATTTAAAGTACATGTATTGATGAGATACATTCAAACTTTTAATGTCTTCTTAAATTTGTGAAAATACGGAATGGTGACATAAAGAAATTAATTTTCTGTTAAAATTGTTGAATCTTGGAGACAGAATTTTGAACATTTTGAGCAAATACACAATGAAACTATTAGATATTTTGAGTTTTCAGGTGCATTTAGTTTTATTAAAGTTGTTTTAGATTAGTGACTTTCCATGAATGTTTTAAAAAATTGTAAATTTATATGAAAATTATCCAAGGAAAACGTTATATAGAATATAGAAAGAGTGAGATCCTGATTATTGGCATAGTTCTAAATATCAAGTGCTTTGCAAGTACAGAGACAGGGTCCTGGAGGGTTTTTTCATTCCATCAACAATTCTAAGGTCTTTACAAGTACAGAGTCAGGGTCCTGGAGGGTTTTTTCATTCCATCAACAATTCTAAGGTCTTTACAAGTACAGAGACAGGGTCCTGGAGGGTTTTTTCATTCCATCAACAATTCTAAGGTCTTTACAAGTACAGAGGCAGGGTCCTGGAGGGTTTTTTCATTCCATCAACAATTCTAAGGTCTTTACAAGTACAGAGGCAGGGTCCTGGAGGGCAGGGTCCTGGAGGGTTTTTTCATTCCATCAACAATTCTAAGGTCTTTACAAGTACAGAGTCAGGGTCCTGGAGGGTTTTTTCATTCCATCAACAATTCTAAGGTCTTTACAAGTACAGAGACTTGGTTGGACCCAAGAAAGGGGAGGGGATCATGACACCAACAAAAATTGTATATGGGGTTTATTAGTTTAATAGGGACTATTGATGGTACCAGTGAAGAGACAGGGGTCCATGAAGGACTTATGATATACCGATAATTCTAAGTGAGTGCAGGGAGTGAGTTGCTATTTGGATGTCATGATACCAGCAGCACCTTGAATGTTTGTTTACCAGTATTTGTTAATCTTGTTAAAATCTTCTCACATGTCTCAAGAATGGCTTATTTCAGATGACATATTTTCACATCAAATTTTTGGATTGGCCTGACATTTTGATAAAGGAAGAATTAAAGACAGTTAGGATATGTTTATTCATATAGATCCCTGTAGCTTGTGTTTGATGTTTTTGTTAGATCAATACTTTACTTCATGTAATATCATTTTCTTTTGTCTAAAAATTAAAATGTTGGAATTTGTGTAAATAAAGCAGACAAATGGCTTGATTTTAACTCTGAATTCATGAAAGAGTAAGTTACCATTGAATTCACCACATATTACATCAGCTTACAGAAAATAACAAATGATTACGTGATTAATGTAGCATAACCCTTATTTTAGTTTATTTAGTTTATTAGTTTAATAGGGACTATTGATGGGTTTCTTTGAGTCCAAGGGCTTTACCAGTGAAGGGACAGGGGTCCATGAAGGACTTATGATATAATTTTAAGTGAGTACAGGGAGTGAGTTCCTATTTGGATGTCATGATACCAGCAGCACCATGAATGTTTGTTTACCAGTATTTGTTAATCTTGTTAAAATCTTCTCACATGTCTCAAGAATGGCTTATTTCAGATGACATATTTTCACATTAAATTTTTGGATTGGCCTAATATTTTGATAAAGGAAGAATTAAAGACAGTTAGGATATGTTTATTCATATAGATCCCTGTAGCTTGTGTTTGATGTTTTTGTCAGATCAATACTTTGCTTCATGTAATATCATTTTCTTTTGTCTAAAAATTAAAATGTTGGAATTTGTGTAAATAAAGCAGACAAAAGGCTTCATTTTAACTCTGAATTCATGAAAGAGTAAGTAACCATTGAATTCACCACATATTACATCAGCTTACAGAAAAAAACAAATGATTACGTGATTAATGTAGCATAACCCTTATTAATACTATTCAAAGCAATGACTTAATCAATCATTTCATATAGCTTTTGATGAGCTTTGCAGACATTTAAACTCTCATTGGTTTTTTAAAGCCCCATATATAATTTCATGTAAAGCATTTGTCATGTAATATCATACATATAGATTATCGGCAAGTCGACAGATTCACCGTAGATTAGTCTACAAAATTCATGATACATATACTTCTGTTTGCTCCAATGTTGTTTTTACATTTTGCTAAGAATTTTTTGATGGATTGCAAAGCTAATAGCCTGTCTGTCTGTCTGTCCACCTGTCAGTTTGTCTGTCTGTCAGTTTATCTGTAAGTTTGTCTTTCTTTCTGTCCATCTGTCTGTCAGTCAATTTGTCTGTCTTTCTGTCCATCTATCAGTTTGTCCATTTGCGTCACCTGTTTGTTTTGAGAAATCCATTTACTTAGCAGTATCACATTGTATCTTCACATGATGACATTATTAAACTATGACCTTTGATCTTCATTATTCCAAAGTTATAGTTTCGCAAAAATGCAACAAATAAAAAAAAAACCAAAATGAATGCTCAAAATGACCGTTATAAATGATACAACTTCATTAGTCGAGCTCAAATTCTAAATACATGTAAAGTTCCGAAAGCGAAAGTGATATCATACAAGTTCAAAAACTAAATTAGTCTTACAGTAAGTACTGTAAAAATTGATGACTGTCTTAGCTTTTGAGGAGTTTAGAAATTTTACAAAGTTGCTATCCATACAAAATATTGGTGTAGTGTAAAAGAATCAGCTGGTAGAGAAATACCAATTACATGAGAAGGCTTCAAGGTGAAGCACACATTGCTGTGTTAGAAAATAGAAATATCGTAGATCTATACTCTGAAAATTTTCTTCATTCTTTTGAGTCACTCTGTAGGAATTTTCACTAGGTCTAAACTTGAACCTGAAGGATGCATGGCTGTGGACAGAGTAACTAAACATCTCTCTCCCTGCTTCTTCACAAGGATGAGTGGCAATGGCTTTAGGTTAAGTCATGCCACTCGTTAAATCGAGCCAAAGCAGCATGGCTGGGAGTCAGTACATAATTTACATTTTGTTTATTTTGTGTTTCAGTGTCTGTTGTTGCACTCAAGGGTAGGCCTAGATGTTATCAGATAGAACTTGGAAGACATTTTTTTTTTCTCAGTGGATAAAGATTGCAGATGACTTAAATTCTTTATTATCAATTTTTATTTCTGCATGCTTAAAATGAGTTTTGTTTAATTTCCAGCCTCAAGAAATACAAAAAGTTGTTTTGAAAGCCATAATTAACAGCCTTCTGAAGGATAAAAGGTATTTAATGTCAAATGTACATTTAGTAATGCTAAAACATGATATGAGGCATTATTGCACAGTAGATATGATTGGCTATCCCAATAGACCAATGGATTTTACACATTTCCTGTTTTCAACTAAACTGTAAGCTGATTACCTATTGCTGTGCTAAAAAAGTTATAACATTTTTTTCGTACTTGTATTATTCATTATGTGCATCTGTTTGTCTTTTTCTATGTGCAGTTTCATTCAAATTAGCAGACTATAGTGATGTAGTGTCATTTTTATCAATTCCACACTCAATCCTTTCACCCCTACAGAGTATAATTGACTGATCCAATATAATAGAAAATAGCACAAAATAAAGATAATCAGGGGTGAGAGAGTTAAAACAGTTTATGGTGATATATTGATGTTGGAAATAGCATTTTTTTGCCTTTTTTCACTGGATCTGTTCATTTCAATTTGTATGATACATTTATGCAACAGGGACCAATTATATTCTGGTATAATGAGTGTTTGGTTGTATTGATACCATCCCCTTGTGTCAAAAAACTATGACTTCATTAAGCCATTGGCTTTAATGGAATTCAAAACTTAAAAAAGTCTTTTTTTTTTTGCCTGAAAGTTCAGGGCTAATTGTAATTACATTGTATATATATATAGGTGCAATTATATCATAAGTGTTAGCCAGTTTTTACCCTCCTTGGATGAAAGTAATGAACTAGTATAAAGGCAATGAAAACTTTTAATAAGTACATTTGTAAGTTTTTTCATTCTTCTAAATCAAAGTAAGGTTATATTCAGATAATATTCATCTTACTAGAGTTAGACAATGTACACGTGCATACAATTTAGCAAGGATAGATTTTTAGATAATATTCATTTAACTAGAGTTAGACATACACTTCTGTTGTTTTTTTTCCTGAATGAGTAAAAAGGGGGGGGGGGGAATTGGATAGCCAAAAATTTCTCCCCTGAATGATCAAATATGGGGAAAAGAATTTGCTAGCCAATTCTTTCCCTCCTTAATAATCAATTAGGGGAGGGGGGATTTGCTAGCTAAAAACTTCCCTCCAGAATGATCTACGAGGGGAGAAAGAATTTGCTAGCTAAAAGTTTCCCTCCTGATCTTAAAAGGGGGGAAGAATTGGCTAGCTTCCCTGTTAGATATTTTACAATGAAGAGCAAATTGTGGAGTAACTTGAGATAAATATATAATTTTTTAACAATATCTTTTTAAAATTTAATACATAAATAAATGGGCTTTAGGTAGCCCAAGTTTTTAACTTTCATGAATTTCTGGGGTACCTAGTAAATTCTTTCCCTGTTAAAGAATTAATAGGAGGAAAGGATTGGCTAGCCTAAAGTCTCCCCCTTTATAATCAAATAGAGGGGAAGAATTGGCTAGCTTAAAGTTTTCCCCCTAGATATTTTACAATGAAGAGCGACTTGTCGAGTAACTTGAGATAACTCATATATAATTTTTCAACAATATCTTTTTAAAATTTAATACATAAATAAATAGGCTCAAATATTTAACTTTCATGAATTTCTAATGTACCAAGTCGAATCTTTCCCTTTTAAAGAATTAATAGGAGGAATGAATTGGCTAGCCTAAAGTTTCCCCCTTAATAATCAACTAGGGGAGAAAGAATTGGCTAGCCTAAAGTTTCCCCCTTAATAATCAACTAGGGGAGAAAGAATTGGCTAGCCTAAAGTTTCCCCCTTAATAATCAACTAGGGGAGAAAGAATTGGCTAGCCTAAAGTTTCCCCCTTAATAATCAACTAGGAGAGAAAGAATTGGCTAGCCAAGCTAAAAGTTTTTCCCTGAATGATCTATTAGGGGGAAAGAATTGGCTAGCTCATATTTTTAACTTTCATGAATTTCTAGGGTACCTAGTCCATTCTGTCCCTTTTAAAGAATGAATAGGGGGAAAGAATTAGCTTGCCAAAAGTTCCTCACTGAATGTTCAAATATGTAATCATTAAGGGGGAGAACTTTTGGATAGCCAATCCCCCCCTGTTAATTCTTTAAAGGGGAAAGAATTGACTATATACCCTAAAAATTCATGAAAGATGACAATTCGCCAAATATCTAGGGGGGCAACTTTTGGCTAGCCAATTCTTCCCCCTTAATAATCAACTATGGGAGCCAATTATTCCCTCTCCCCTATGTGATCATTCAGGGGGGGGAGGGACTTTTGGCTTACCAATTCTTCCCCCTCCCTTAATAATCAACTATGGGAGCCAATTCTTCCCTCCCCCCTATGTGATCATTCAGGGGGGGAGGGACTTTTGGCTAGCCAATTCTCCTCCCTGTTAATTCTTCAAAAGGGAAAGAATTGACATTGTACCCTAGAAATTAATGAAAACTGAAAATTTGAGCTAGCTAAGGCTCATTTATTTATGTATTAAATTTTATAAAGATATTGTTGAGAAATAATATATCAGTTAACTTATGTTACTTGATAATTCGCCAAATATCTAGGGGGGGACTTTTAGCTAGATAATTCTTTCCTCCCTATTTGATCATTCAGGGGGAAACTTTTGTCTAGTCAATTCTTTCCCCTATGTAATCATTCAGGGGGAGAAACTTTTGGCTAGCCAATTCTCCCCCCCCCCTATTTTGGCTAGCCAATTCTTTCTCCCTTGTTAATTCTTTAAAGGGGAAAGAATTGACTATGTACCCTAGAAATTCATGAAAACTGAAAAATTGAGAAATTATGTATGAGTTAACTCATGTTACTCGAAAATATCTAGGGGGGAAACTTTTGGCTAGCCATTTCTTTCCCCCTTTTTGATCATTCAATGAAAAAAACAAAAGTGTATGTCTAACTCGAGTAAAAGGAATATTATCTAAAAATCTATCCTTGTTAAAATGTATATTGTCTTACTCAAGTAAGATGAATATTATCTAAAAATTACATCACTATTCATATGACTGAAAAAATTTACTTATTAAAAGTTTTCATTGCCTCTATACTGATTCATTTCTTTCATCCAGGGAGAAAAAAATGGCTAGTCAATTCTTTCCCCGGGGTAAAAAATTGGCTAGCCAATTCTTTCCTCTGGGGGAAAAAACTTGCTCGCTATTTTTTTCCCCCGAAGAAACTTTCAATTTACGGGGGAAAGAATTGGCTAGCCAGTTTTTTTCCCCTGTGGAAAGAATTGGCTAGCCAGTTTTTTTCCCTGTGGAAAGAGTTGGCTACTACATCGGTACTCAATATTAATTTATTTAAGCATTTTCATTAATCACTACAAAAAATCATACTGAATAATTGCACCATAATTGAAGAGATGCGCATCAATGTCAAAATCAAGTGCAGATTAAACTACTGTAAACCTAAAGAGAGTTGCGAGATGCCATTATTCAAACTTGTATGGCATTTACAGCTTATGATACTGAGCACACATCTTCGTATTCTTCAGATGTTAATTGGTCTTGTATTTTCTTAAAATATGACCCTGTTTTAGATTTAGTCTATTTTCAAGTCCGTGGTTAAGAAGATTGGTTGAGGTCAGGTTTATTTTATTTTACTGCTCTACCCTGTATTAAACTACTTCATATTTGGAAAAAAACAAGATTTTCTGCGCAAACCATATGAAATTCAAAACTAAGCCAATATCGAAAAAACTAAGCCAATATTAGAAAACATGGCCAATGTTGAAGTCACGTGACCAATTGGAAATTCAAGTGAGAACGCCCGCCATTAGTTTTTCAAATTGAGCCCTACATGCATCTTTTCTGCACTGTATTGGCATAGCTGGATTTCATACTGGCAGAGTTATTTAAAAATATGTTCATTAATCAGCGATTTCTATATTGGTCTAGTTATTGGGCTGAGGTCAGTCATATTGGCCTGAGGCAAATAAATCTATTTTATTAACTAACTTTAGTAATTTGGCCTAATACTGAATTTTCTTCCTAGACAATATGAAATTAAAAACTAAGGCAGTATTGACAAAATAAGCCAATATTTAAAATACTAAGCCAATATCTTAAAAAAGGAAACCAATATCGAAAAACTTGGTCAATATTGAAATCATGTGACCAAATGAAAGTTAAAGTGAGGGCGTCTGCCATTTGTTCTTCAAATCAACCCCTATATGCATCGTTTCTAGGCAGCACTGGTCTAGTTGGATTTCATATTGGCCAAATTAATTAATGATATGCTCGTTAATCAGTGATTTTCATATTGACCTAGTTATTGCCTCAGTTTATTGTATTGACCTTTGGCTTTGCCTCAGGCCAATATGAAAGACTTTGGTGCAATCACTAGGCCAGTATGAAAATCACTGATTAACGAGCATATCATTAATTAATTTATGATGTAACTATGTCATAACTAACACATATGCTTTTGATTTCCATGCATACCTAGGAACCATGATAGTCGAATACATTGGTAAGGAACATTTCAGAGTAAACTGTTGTTAGCCGACATTTTATATGTTGTTAGCCGACATTTTATATGTTGATAGCTGACATTATATATGTCGTTTGTGTCGTCTATCACTGATTGTTTTGTATTGATTTTAATATAGACCACAGTAATGTCATTCAGAATTTATTGTAATTTAGAAATGGTTTCTATGTTTTTTTTTCCTCCCCATTCTTTTTTGAAATGATTTTTATTGATTTGAAGAAAAAAAACTGTGTTATGCACTACATATTGAAATAAGTGTCTTTGTCAATCACATGTTGTGAATATAAAATGAAAATTGACATCTAAGCTGCTACTTTGATGAATGATAACAATTAGTGTCACGAAGTGAAATACTTCAATCTATACACTGATATACTTGATTTGAAAATATCTCAATTTATTTGCCGTAAGCTATCAGTTGATGTCAATGATTTCTTTTCATTTATTTTTTCTCTTTGTAGGCCACACACAAAGGATGATCTAAGGGCTTATCTTGTCCTTTTGCAGGTAAAAATTTACATTTTGCATAGCACTCAAGTAACTTATTGCCATCCACCTACGTCTGTTGCAATGATTTACATAGATGTGTTTGATGTATATTCTTTGTAACATTTTCAACCACCTTATAGACCATTGGATCATAGATTTCCTTCAAATTTTGTGTATAGCATGATAGCATCTATAGGTCATAGGTCACAAATCTTGTGAATTTTATGACCTCAGGGCAAGGTTTCTCCAGACAAAATGGGGATTCCATATGATAAGTCAAGGGTTCTGAAGATAGGGTGGGTAATTCCCCAAGTCATGGGTTCTGTAGATATGGTGGGTAATTCCCCCAAGTCAGGGGTTCTGTAGATAGGGTGGGTAATTTTCCCAAGTCATGGGTTCTGTAGATATGGTGGGTAATTCCCCAAGTCAAGGGCTATGTAGATATGGTAGGTAATTCCCCCAAGTCAGGGGTTCTGTAGATAGGGTGGGTAATTTTCCCAAGTCATGGGTTCTGTAGATAGGGTGGGTAATTCCCCAAGTCAAGGGCTATGTAGATATGGTAGGTAATTCCCCCAAGTCAGGGGTTCTGTAGATAAGATGGGGAACCAGTTGACTCCAAAACCAGGGGTTGTGTAGATAGGTCAGAGAATCGATATGCATTCCAAAGATGCAGTGTCTGATATGAGGAATGTTTTGTCAAAGTTTTAAGCAACAGGTCAAAGGACATAGACTGTCTGCTATTGGGAGGACTGAAAATGTTGATTCCATAAAAAGCATCAAGCTCAAGTGATCTATTATAAGGGATGTGCTTTCATTTATCTGTCTCTGTCTCCATCTATAAACTTTTTCTTTAAATTATTGAACAGATTTCAAGATCCATCAATTCAGTTGCTTTCATATTTCTCATGAAGATGCCGCCAGTAGCATGTTTCACAGAAATATTGTTTTTTCTTGATAATAATGGTACTTCATTCATATCTGTTTGTGTGTTACCTTCACAATTGTTTTTTTTTTTCATGTAAAATTAATTTTTATGCATATATTAATTGATTGACAAAGTTCTATTTTATGACCATTATTCATTTTGATATAGATATTTACCAGAAAAAGATAATAATCTTGTGTTAATGAGCTAGGTTTCTTGTGGAAGTAACACAGAATGGAGTATTAAGTAAAACCAATGATACATTTTCTTATCTGAGATTAATAAAATGTGTGATCTGATTTCAGTAATCAAAGAGGCAAAAGACTGTTTGAGTCAATAAAATGAGAGCATATGGTTTGTTGGACTGCCAGAATCTCTAGCCCATACATAACCATTTTTTCTGTGTATTGCAGTATTTTTGTGTATTGCAGTATATCTGATGTACTTTATACACAATATGTCAATTTGTCTGCCATTATTCGTTCTCTACCAGGGTGGAGGGAGAGCTGAGGAAGACTATTGGTCTTCTTTGTGTCTGTAAGTCTGTCCGTCAGTCCATCATTCCATCATGTGAACAGTTTGGTTAGAGTTTTGTAATTGCTCACCATTCATACAGGTTTAGTGGATGTATTGATTCATTAATACTCTTAGAATTCCTCACTGGTAAAACTAGGGGTGGATGGGTGGGAAGGATTATATTTTTTTCTGTCTTGCTGCCTTTCTGTTCATCCAAAGGTTTTTGTTTGTAGTTTTGTAATTGTTGACCATTCTCTTACTGTTGGTTTCACAGATAAGTGTAATGTGTTGATTCATCAGTACAATTGGAATGTTTATCCCTTACACCAAAACAGGGGTGGGCAGAGTTAAGTTTCATCCAGTTAACTCTGGGAACACTTGTTTTTACTCTGAGCTCATACTGAGTCTGTTAGTCTGTTATATCTGATGATTTCTTGCTATTCCATTACAGAATCCACAGTTTGAGAACTCGACTACATTTGTGATATTTGCTCATTTGTTGCGACAGATAGCGGCACTAACAGATCATGATCACCACTTCCTAGTCCATTGGTTAATGAGGTAATCAAAGAAAATCGTTTTATTTTTTAATTTACTTAATCAGGTCCATACAGTCATGTACAGTCTCATGCCACAAGTGAGTCAACGAAAATAATTTTCCCATAGTTTTCAATGCTTAATCAACTTTTTAAAAATATTTTGACATGACTTAATATGTACTCAATGAAATCTTGTTAACATTTGTGTTGTTCAGTCTATGGACTATCTTTCTAAATTGGTTTGGAATGTGTCAGTTTCTTTACATGAAATCTGCAAGTTTTTGTAAGATGCAAGTGAAATTTACAGCATTTCCTTCTTTGTTCATAGTAAGTGGTGTCCACAAAACACATACTGGAAAGAAAAAAATGTTGCTTCTCAGAAAAAAAGTTTTGAAGGCATTTAAAACTAATATTAGATGATGATGATGATGAATATACTTTTTAATAAATATGTGAATTTTGACAACAATTGATGCAGGCATTACTTTTGGTGAAAGTTGACTCACTTTTGGCATGGTGCTGTACTTGTTGATGAATTATCTATTAGATAAACATGTTAAACTTGTATCACCTCTAAATGTAAATAAAAACCTTTTTTTTTGTTTGTCATCAAACATTACTACAGTTTATTAATTTTCTTGCATAATATTAAACTCATAGCTGTTTTTGATATGGTTTCAGGATAAAGAAGGAGAATTTTCTGAAAGTAATTCGAAGACTTCAAGAGTTTATATCTGTGCGATTGTTCCCCCCAAAGCCTCAAGACCTTCCACCGATTGCAAAATGTACTTGGTGGATTCCAAGTGCCACAAAAGTCTTAGCTTTACTCAGTAAGTACATGTACATGTATATGCATTACTTAGAGAGCAACTTTCATTGGAGAGATCTGAGATTCATTGAAAATCTGTTATTGTTATTTACTTTGAAATTCTAATTCCATAAGTATTAATTCCAAATTCAACCTTACTTTCAGCTGTTGCTCATCATTCTTATGAAAATATGCAATTTCTAAAAAAAAAAATATATATACAAAAAAAACAAACCCAAAAAGGGTATTGTATTGTCCATCACTCGGGTTACTTATTGGTTTTACATTTTCTGTCTTACATTGTGTTGGGTATGTTATATATTTTGCATAAAACTTTTGAACAACAAATTTCTTAAATAAGACCTAACCAATTCTCTTTAAATTTGGTGTGAATCATCTCTAAGGCATGGCTAAAATAATTGTGAATTTAATGATTATTGGGGTATGGGTTTTGTGAATATTTTTACCCCTGGGGTATATGGGCTTTGTGAGTATTTTTGCCCTTGGGGTATAGGGTTTTGGGAATATTTTTACTCCTGGAGTATGGATTTTGTGAATATCTTGACCTTTTGTGAATTCCATGATTATTTGGGTATGGATTTTGTTACTTTTTTGTATGTTTATCTCGATATTTTATCACAATGCTATTGCTGCACCTTGACTTAGTTTGATAGTCACCATCACATATTATAATATTCAGATGCTGCCAACAATATGTCTGTTCCCCCTTTGGTACATCATATAGATTTCTACAACAGTTCCCTAGATCACCTGGATTTGATGTCGGAGTATTACACCTGGCAAAACCCTAGTTCTTGTGCGGGGTATGTATCATTTCCACATACCAGTTTTAACACAATATTTCAGTAGTATTATTTTGTGAATTGTCTTTAATTTACATTTGTACCAGAAGATTTTTTTATACTAAAGTGATGTTTCATACAGATAGTACTATCATTTAAGTTTAAATTCTCAAAACACATGAAACAGATAGCCATCTTTTTACAGTTGCTACTCTTAGACTTCTAAGAAATAATTTTAACTTATGGCCCAAATAAATGAAAATATCTTCATCTCCTGATGTTGATGTGCACTTTAATCATTTTCTATAATGTTTCAATTAATTTTAGGTTCTCCTTCTGTCAGTACCCTTTTATTCTGAGCATTAATGCCAAAAGGTCAATTCTGCAAAGGGACTCTGAGCAGCAGATGATAATAATGGCAAGGGTAAGTAACTCTGGTTCAGATATATTTTTTTGTAGATTTGAATGATTTCATTTTTTATCACTTATGATATGATCTAAGACAAAGACTTGAAATCGAGTGAGATTGGTCATTGTAACATAACATTAACTTTGGTGTGTCAGGAAAACCAAACTTGCATTTCGGTAATCCCATGAACCTCATGTGAATTATGGGAAGAGATATGGTGTCCGCTAAAATGTATTTCTGTCTCGTGTTTGATGAAGGAATTTAGAGTGTACATATGTATAGTTCATTTAATTAAGGACAAATATTTCTATCCTCTTACCAAATGTAAATTGTAACCAAACATAATTTTGTTTTTGCTTTCAATTTCTCCTTGTTATGGTATTAGAGATAAATTGATTTGAGAACAAATTAAATAATTTCTTTCTTTCCTACTCAGAGGTATGCTCAAGAAAATATGTCTACTCTCAGAGAATAATACAAGAAATTGAAATATTCTAGTTAATGACCTGGAAAAAACTATAAGTAATTTTCTGTTCAACTGCCTTTTATCTAGAAATCCTATACTGTATATATACAAAGTTTTAGATTTCTATTCACATCATAATGTTTCTATATTTCAGAGAAGCCTCGTTGCAAAAGTACAACGAAGACAGTTACCAGATGTTGGCATGCTGTTCTTGAGTTTAACAGTTCGGCGGTCTCATTTAGTATCAGATTCTCTGAATGAAGTAAGGTCATTTTTCAGCTTTGTGACATTGTGTCATTAAGTCATCGATGATTTTGTTAACAACATGTAAATGAGTATATACTGAATGTTTTATACACAGTCAAAAGTGGCCTTTAATGCAAATTTAACTGTACAATGAAAAATGTTATTATTACCATGAATATGATCCTCCTTTTGTGTTGGAATCTACAGATTCTGCAGATGAAGCAACCAACAACTCTTTCCTCCTTTAAAAGTTTCCTGGGGAAGAAATTAGGTGTCTAAATGTCCCCTCCCCCATCAGTTGAAAACTTCCTCTGGGAAAATCATTGGCTGTTCATTTTTTTCAATTTCCCAGGGATCGAATTTGCTAGCCAATTTTTCTCTGGGAACATTACAAATGTGAGAAAGAATTGTCTGCTAGGCTGTTCTAATGGGCAAATTTGCCAAGATTGACAACACTGATTGGTTAGATCATGGAACAAATGAAAATTGTTGGAGTTGACTAATTAACTGTGTATTCATAGTCAAGTGTTTATAGTCAAGGGTTTTATGTGTTCTTAAGGAGGTCCTTATATACTAGTTTCACTGTACATGTAAAATGCCTTACTTGAGGAAGCTTTTTGGCAAAATGTTGGAGTGGGGGATCATAGGTTGGAATTTGGGCAGGGCCAATCTAAATGTTAACTCCTGTGGTCACATTTAGACTCACATATATCAATAAATAGTATGGTCTACTACCATACATCAGGAGTGGAAAAGTTCATTTTGCATGTAAAATTATTATAAAAGTTATATTCTAAATCATACTCCCCTAAATTCTGACAGTGGACTTAACCATTCTTTGAAATGGACAGTTCCAAATATGACTTCAGGGATTGATAAATTAAGGATTACCCTGATCATTGCCATTACTGACCTCCAATTATTGCAGATCTTTTCTGTGATACTTGCATTCAGGTACACAGTTGAAAATGAAACCCACACACCAGGTTTATTAATTTGAAATTTTAATCAGAAAACTGAAAATATCAATATTGATAAGATAAGAAAACATACTAAGATTTTGCACTTGATAATTTGACAATTTCAGATTGCAAGAAAACAGCATGATTTGAAGAAAAAATTAAAGGTGACTTTTGCCGGTGAACCTGGATTAGACATGGGTGGACTCACAAAAGAGTGGTTCCTGCTGTTAGTTCGGCAAATATTTCACTCGGACTATGGTAAGTATAATGTAAAAACAAGTTTAAATGAAATAATATACTACAACCTTTTTGCAATATGGTAATAATATTTTTTTTAATATTATACACTACTTCTTGCCCTTTAACTCATCAACCCCTGAAAAACAATGGACTCTTCTGTATATCAATGGCTTAGAACAGTCCAAATGTGTCTTTAGGGATGAATAAGATAATTCATGACTTTATCAAGTTTCTGTTTACAAATTTGTCTGCATCAACAATTTGGTTTGGCTGTTGCATTTAACTCTGTTGTGAGAAAACCATTTTTGAGTTAACATTGTAACTTCACACGATCATCGAATATGATGACATCAGTTGGCTATGATATTCATTTTTTGCCTTAAACTTTGATGATATATTTCTATGATACCATGCTTTTGAAAAACATTATTACTTCAAAATTTGGCCATACCACCTTCAGCGATTTCTTGTCCAGTAATATGGTGGCAGCCAGTTTTAAATGGAAAACTACAGCCACTATATACCTGCCTGAAGACCACTATATACCTGACTGAAGACTGCCAGCTGTCCACAAGGAAAATGGCAGTTTGATAAACGTACAATAATCAGTGTAGGATCTAGTGAGGTTCAAACCCATCATTAAAAGTAAACACAAAAGAAATATGATTTTTAGTAAATCACAGTTTTTAATCATTTTTATCCAGAGATATTTTTCAGTCGGATACCTTATGGAAGATAAAGCCATGAATCAAACATAGCATACTTAGTCATCTTAGTGGCCTCTTGATACATGAAAATATGCAGTTTTACTTCCACTGTCAGAAATGATTTTAGTTTGTGTTACATGTGTACTGTTCAGTAACTTCTTTTTTCTATTCCAGGTATGTTTTCATATGATAAAAAATCCGGAGTCCACTGGTTTAGTCCAGCTCAATGTGAAAGTTATCAGGAATTCAATTTAGTTGGAGTTGTATCCTTTTTTCCACATTAAGAACTCTAATTAATTTATAGAGAAAGGAAATATTAATTCATTCATTCAAGAGTGGTACCCTGACCTTACAGGTCATGGTCACTGTGATGTCCTAGGTAATGACTCTTTTTACAGTGTTGTCTGAACTCACCTTTTTATGGTAATATTGTATTTAACATTCTTACTAAAAATTATGTTTTGAAAAGTAGTAGCTCTAAAATCGCAAAAAATTTTTTTTTCTCTTTTTGGATGTGTGTAAGGATGACACTATCATGGTTATTTTCCTGAACTATGTCAGCTGATGGGTCTGGCAGTTTATAACAGTATTATTCTAGACATTCACTTTCCTCTCTGCTGTTACAAGAAGTTGCTGAGCCCAGCGGTTGTACCGTATAATAATCCCAGGGCTGTTGTAGGAACTGTTCATTTTACCCTTGATGATCTCAAATCAGTACAACATGTAAGTTCTGTTTGTTTCAAAGGGGCATTTTCCCCAATAAATTGTCTTACTTTTTTTACTACTTAAATTGATCTCAAGCCTACATCGTAGGGGCGAGCACGTGTAACAACTTCCATCATGGTTGCACGTTAAACACAAGGAGCCTCTCCGGAGCTACAAGGGTAGTACGTGTGGCAAGGGCTTTAAAGTAAAAAAATCAACTCTGACTGACTGACTTAAATTGATGTACAATAACAAAAAAAAAAAAAAAAAAAAAAAAAAAAAAAAAAACCATATACAAGGGCATAAAAATTTCTGAATTTCAATATATTGTGAAAATTACTTAAGAGATCCAGTTTGGCAATTGTTTGTTTGCAGATTATTAATTCTGTATTTCTATTTGTATATGCATATGACACTGGACCTGACCTATGAATTCCAGAATTTGTGTGTGAGTGTGTGCATGTGTGTGTGTGTGAGTGTGTGCATGTGTGTGTGTGTGTGCATGTGTGTGTGTGTACCTGACCTATGTACACAAATTGTGTAAGAATTCCAGAATTTGTGTGTGAGTGTGTTCATGTGTGTGTGTACCTGACCTATGTACACAAAATGCGTAAGAATTCCAGAATTTGTGTGTGAGTGTGTGCATGTGTGTGTGTACCTGACCTATGTACACAAAATGTGTAAGAATTCCAGAATTTGTGTGTGAGTGTGTGTATGTGTGTGTGTACCTGACCTATTTTCACAAAATGTGTAAGAATTTCAGAATTTGTTTGTGAGTGTGTGTGTGTGTGTGTGTGTGTGTGTGTACCTGACCTATGTTCACAAAATGTGTAAAAATTTCAGAATTTGTGTGTGTGTATGTGTGTGTACCTGACCTATGTTCACAAAATGTGTAAGAATATCAGAATTTGTGTGTGAGTGTGTGTATGTGTGTGTGTACCTGACCTATGTTCACAAAATGTGTAAGAATTCCAGAATTTGTGTGTGTGTGTGTGTATGTGTGTGTTTCTCTTATTTATTATTGTACATCAATCTAACATGTCTAAGTAGTAAAAGAGCTGGCCTGGCTCAGTCGGTAGCACGCTCGACTCTGGATCGTGAGGTCGTGAGTTCGAGTCCCGCCGGCGACAGGTTGGTTTCCTGTCTTTCGGATGAGACAGTAAAAGCTAGAGGTCCCGTGTCACAGTAGGTGTTGGCACGTTAAAGAACCCTACGGCTCAATGGCCGTAAGTGCCGAGCATAGGCCAAACTTTGAAGTCACCGGCATTTGGTGACGTCTCCATATGAGTGAAATATTCTCGAGTGGGACGTTAAACAACAATAAACAAAAAAACAAACTAAGTAGTAAAAAGTGAAAAAAAAAATGTTTTGGAAAACACAGTTAATGGCCCTTTAATTGTTGCTTTACATCTTTTCAGAAAATAGGGACCTTACCACCTGTAGGCACAGTGCTACAAATTTTGTATTGTGCTATGGATTGACACCAATGCATTGATGGTACATGTGTCCAGAACTATTACTTTTATACCATTTGTAGTGTGAAAATTCCTCAAGGGAGTTAAGAGTTGTTCAGAGTCAAGGCATGAATGCCATTGTCAATATTTCCTATTCATTCATTGTCATTTTTTGTGATTTCTTATAAAAATTTGCTTTTTTTTGTAGGATGTAGCAAGTGGTCTTAAAAATCTACTAGAATATGATGGAGATGTGGAAGATGATTTCGGACTCACTTTTCAGGTATGGTATTTACTTCTGCTTACTTTCTAAGTTCGATCACTTACAGTAAAACTTTGGTGAGTCGAAGTTCAAGGGACCACCTAGAAAAGAGCCAACCTGGCTTAATCAGTAATGCGCAAACTGTATTCGAATCATTTAGAAAGATAATGAAAATGAAAAATAGGATTAGTTCAATTATGGCTTATACTCAGCAGTATTTGCCAGAGTTATGGGACTTGATTAACATGGTAAATGACTTCGTTTTCAGCCAGGCAAGCATTTGTCAAACACATCTTGTTGCACTTTTAGTTGAAACACAAACCGTCGCTTATGATGGTCTAGCAGTAGAGCATTACACTCACAAACTAAAGGTACTAGGTTCAATTCCTGTTAATGGGTCATACCAAAGACTTTTTAAAAATGTTAGAAACATTTCTTATGCCAAACACTAAGTATACAAAGTGAAAGTCATGTGTCTTTCGAACATTACTAAAAACTGAGGTTCCGTATCATTGGCACGTAAAAGTACCCTCACTGCACGGGCGTTAGTCCATAGCACAGGTCAAAATTTGTAGCATTTCAACTAAAGCTGGTGACTGTCTCCATATAAGTGAAGAATAAATTCTTTGTGGGATGTACGGTAAAACAACAATCACACAAACAAAAAAGACTCAGCAAACATTTTGACTGAATGCTGTGTTCACGTCATCGCTGTGATGCCGTTCTGTCTGTATAACTACCTCGGTTTGACATTATGCATAAAGAAATACGTCTCTACACTAGCTGTGTTTTCCAAAAATAAAATTCATTTTTTATTACCGTACTTACATCGATGAACAACAAAAAATAAGATATATACATAGGGATAAAAAAATCTTATATTCCTATATATTTTATGAAATAAGGTCAGGTCCAGTGTCGCATGCATATACTAATAGTAAGGTCCTCTTAATCATTTGCAAATGAATAATTGCCAAACTGGGTTTCTCGAGCAATTTTCACAAAATATCGAGGAATTTAAGAATTTTTTTGTTTGTGTATATCTCTTTTTTTGTTATTGCGTATCAATGAAAGTAGTTAAAAAAAGAAGTAATTTTTTTTGTGGAAAAAACACAGTGCCCCTTTCAGGAAAAATTCCAGTCACAACTAAAGACATAATACATGTATGTGTTGGTTATTACAACTATAGTGTATGAATATATTTATCTCATTTACAGGTTTCCCAAACTGATATTGGTGTGATGAAAACCATTGATCTGAAACCTGGTGGCGCAGATATTCCAGTGACTAATGAAAACAGGAAAGGTATATATATCACACATTTTACAGTTTAAGTTCAGCTTGGATATCTGGTAGTATTTCAGTGTCTGTAGGCATGCATTCTAAATGCCCTCAGATGGCTCAATAGAAAATCGTTCAGATTTATCTTTCTTTTACAAATATCAGCTTGACCAGTACAGTGGAACCTGTTTTGAGAGACCACCCCATCTGCTGCTGAAATGTGGTCTTAAAAGACAAGTGGTCCTTCAAAAGGGGATTTATTTAACCAAGTGGTTTTCAGAATGTGGTCTCAAAAGACAGGAGGTCTTTTATAACAGTGATCTGTGCTTATATATCATTCTGTAACTTTACACAACAAAAAACTGTTGAGGGTCTTTTACAAAATGTCTTGTGTAATATGGTGAAAATCTCACAGAGAATGATTTGTTAAATATGATTTACCCTTTTGCCCTTAAGTATCCAAATGGTATGCTCTTCTCTACCATTTTTGTTTTAGCACGTGAGTCTAAATATAAAGATAATCTATGAAATAAAATGACAAAAAATATGAAACCTCAGAAAGGTTTAACAGGGGAAGCATCTGTAGTCCATCAGTCCATCTATAGTTCAGGTTTTGATTAAAGTCTTGTAATTGCATGGGTATAGGACATGTATTGATTGATTAATACTCTCAGAATGTTTGTTTAATTTTATTTATTTCAGAGTATGTACAGCTATATATAGATTGGGTACTTAACAAATCTATCTACCACCAGTTCCAAGCCTTTTATCATGGGTTCCACAGTGTTTGTGCCTCCAATGCATTAATTGTAAGTAATTGCTTTATACAAACTTCTGATGTTTTTTTCTTCTCCATCTTCAAAATGTTGCAATAAACATTTTGATAATACTTTTTTTATAACTTGACTATTTTTATATTTGTTTTAATTATCATGTAGTTGAATTTATGTTAGTTATGAATTACGATTCACTTAAGCCTGGCATTTTAACTAGGATTGCCATCTTGTGATGGGGTCACACATTCTGATTATTGTTCTAGCCTGGGAATCTAAGATGACCGTCTAAGATTGTTTTGGAGGAAGTTTCATAATAGTGTTAGTAAGGTCATCTAAGATAAGCTAGCTGGTTCTCACACAACCAATTTTGAAAATGTAGCAAGGTAGGTAGGTCTTTTGAATGTGTACATACATGATTTTTCAATTTTGTTTAGAGTAAGACAATGTCAAACACTAAATGGAACTGGGGGTTCTGTGGTCAAGTGGTTAGAGCACTGTGCCTTGAACCACTTCTGGTCAGTGCAGGTTTTAGCCCCACTGGAACCTCATCTGATTTTATTGAGAACATTTAGCAGTTTACATGCGGAGGGCCATTGGTCTCTTCCCGGTTACGTTGTAACTAGTTTCTCTCCTCCACTTTTTAAAAAACTGGCTGCCACCAGAAAACTGAAAAATTGCTGAGTGTAGCATTAAACACTATTCAAAATTTCAATTCGAAGGAACTGCTTTTTTTTTGCCTTTGATCACTATTACAGCTGACAATATGTATATTCACCTTATATGTAATGATCTGCCTACCTGTGCCAACCATTCATACTCATTTGTATCATCATCTTCCCAAGTCATTCCTCAAACACCTTGACTGATTACATTTCATATTTGGTGGTCAGTGGTGGCGACATCTAGAGCCAATCTAAAATTTCACTTAGATTGACCCTACACTGACCCCTGACTTTAACCAATGAAATACTTGTGGCATAGCCTGCACGTCGCCATTATTCTGTGATGTACTTTCCCCTCTGTCATGTGATCAGTGTGTGATCAATTGTTAGACATGTTCTGATTGGCTCATAAAAATGGTACCCACAGCCAATGGAAATTGACGCCGCAAAGTCACAATATACAGGCGAAATCTGTTAAGGTGTGTGAGTAATGGAGTGGATCGGAAATCTTGACTTGGGAAGATTTTGTATCATAAAGAAGGGATTTATTTTTTCTTTCATAAGTTTGGGTAGGTAGGTGGTTTTTATCATACAGCAATAAAAATCATTCTTAGTCCAAAATTTTAGAAGCAAGATTGTCGTGGACAGAGTAGCTCAATTGGTAGATTGCCAGCTCTTCAACATTGAAGGTCCCTGGATCGATCCCCAGTTTGATTGCAGCTCTTCAACATTGAAGGTCCCTGGTTCGATCCCCAGTTTGATTAGTGTCAGATTATCAGAGGTGATATTTCATCTCTTGTCCACACAGCTGTATGCCTAGGTAGAGGGTAAATGGTCTAGAATGTTTGATTACCTTCGTCAGATTGTGCAAGTGTAATGGCACTTAAAAAGCAGTTGGAATTACAGTCCACTCTAACAAAGACATAAACACACTCTGAACATACATACCAAAACATCTCTCTGTCTCCCTGCCTCACAGGGACGAGTGACAAGGGCTATAAATAGTCACACCACTTGTTAAATCAATCTAAAACAGCAGCAGCAGCAAGATTGTCTGAGAACCAGATATATTTGTTTATTTGGCCTAACACATAGGTAACATATCTTTCATTTTATACTTGTATTTATCAGTTAGAATCATTGTTATAGTAACATTTAAACTTTTGTCGTTTTTTTTCTTTGCAGATGTTACGTCCACAGGAAGTTGAAATGTTAGTGTGTGGAAACCCCAAACTGGAGATGAGTGAACTGAAAAAGGTTACAACATACGAAGGGTACAGTTCTCATGACCAAACAATCAAGTATGTATAATTATATACTTAACCTTAGAATTAAAGGTATACCAATTAATGTAATGAATTCGAAAATTAGGTCACATCCTCATTTCAGGATATCATTCAACAGCATTTGAGTGCAGACTTGGAATTGAATGTTTGTAACCTCTACCCTATTCCATTCATATTCATTGTAAGTTTATTGGCATTTGAATGTTAAAGACTTATGCCAAAATGAAATTCATTTCCATGATAATTAATGATGTCAAAATTATGCTACATTGCATATAATATGCTGGCCATGAACATAGAAGAAGTTGGATGAAACAATTTTTGTGTCTTTATTGTTATGAGTAAAATTACTTTTCCCCCCAATTTGGCCCATTGGGATGTCAAATTCCCAACTGAAAGGGCACAAAGCCCTGTACAATAAAGGGTATATTATTATCCCCTGTCTTAGGGCATATCTTTTGACTGGAAATCTGTACATGCCTAGGTTTCGTAAAATAAAACAAAATATAAATGAAGACTATAGAATGTCAAATTCTACCATGAACATCTAATAATATGTTTGGTAATCTTTATATCAAGTTTGTATAACATAATTGTCATCATAGGATATAACAGTTGTTAAAATGCATGTGGAAAATATTTGTCTTTCAGGAATTTTTGGGAAGTGATACTTTCACTACCAGTCGAACTTCAGAAGAGATTTCTGTTATTTTCAACTGGAAGTGATAGAGTCCCCATTAGTGGGATGTCCGAAATGCAGTTCAAAATATCAAGAGTCAGTGGATCAGAGTTGTAAGTAAAAACTATTATCATGGGGTGATATTTATTGATATGAAATATTTTGATGAAACTTCATGTTATTCCAAAAACTTTTAAAAGTATGAAAATCACAGGACTGAAAAGAGCTATGCTACACCAGATTTTTGCTCCCCTGCAGGTTAAATTTTAGGTTTTGTAGCAACTGTCTATCCTTCTTTCAGTCTATCCATTCCTCTGTTTGTCTGTCTCCTAATCCTTCTGTCAGTCCATCCACCTTCTGTCAGTCTATCAATCTCTTGGTCAGTCCATCTACCTTCTATCAGTCCATCCACCTTCTGTCAGTATTTCTGTCAGTCTGTCTATCCCTCTGCCTGTCCATCCCTGTCAATCCATCCACCTTCTGTCAGTCTGTCCATCTCTCTGTCTGTCCATTCCTCTATCAGTCTATCCACATTTTGTTAGGATGTCCATCCCTCTGTAAGTTCATCCACCTTCTGTCAGTCTGTCCATCCCTCTGTCAATTCATCCACCTTCTGTCAATCCACCCATCTCTGTCAGTCCATCAACCTTCTGTCAATCCATCCATCTCTATCAGTCCATCCACTTTCTATCAATTTGTCATCTCTGTCAGTCCACCCACCTTCTGTCAATCCATCCATCTCTATCAGTCCATCCACTTTCTATCAATTTGTCATCTCTGTCAATCCACCCATATCTCTCTGTCAGTCCACCCACTTTCTGTAAATCCACCTATCTCTCTGTCAGTCCATCCTCCTCCTGTCAGTTTGTCCATCCATCTGTCAGTCCACCCATCTCTCCATCAGTCCATGCCGAATTTAACTGGCCCAAAAATAAATCAATGTTGTTTAAGTGGCAAAATTGAAGCATTGCCAGCATATCTCAGTTTATGTCAGTAGATGCCATTTTGATAACATATAACTCTATGGCAAATACTGTCATGTTTTATCTAAATATTGTTTCTTTATTTCTATTACAGGTTGCCCATGGCACATACATGTTTCAATCAGCTGGTTTTACCTGCATATAAAAGCAAGAAGTTACTGAAACAAAAGTTAATACATGCTATTCAGAATGCTGAAGGATTCGGATTAGAATAGAGGCAGTAAATCACCACTAATTAATTCTGTATGTTTGAGACTGATTCATATGGAAGAATAATTATCTAAGTGTATCCAACAGTTCCGACAGGAGAACATTCTGACAGAATACTGGCTATTTTTATATATATATATACATAATTCTGACCAATCAGTGATTCAGAATGTTTTAGTTCAAATGTATATATATATATATATATATATATATATATATATATATATATATATATATATATATATATATATATATATATATGTTGTCAGGTTTGTGTAAGTTCAAGAAATACTGCCGAATGAATCGACATATTCTAGTCAGAGTAAGTAGCATTCTTAAACAATCGTGGGTAACACGGCTCAATTTTGGAGAAATCGGTAAACTTGTCTGAGCAAACGTGGAGTGGAGGACAGAATCTGACATACATGTGGCATCCATTATTTGTGTTTATATCAGCACACACGATTAAGACTTTGTTGGATTTTCTTTTGTGGTCATTGCAGTGAATGTGACACTATGAAAAAAAGCATGTCTTGGAAAAAGAAAATGGCCCAAAATGGTCCCATAAGACTTTGCTATGTTGCAGGTTAGTGCCTGCAGAATTGTTTTTTGTTGGTCTTTCATGGCTGTGGTCTTGTACTATTTACCTTAATTATACATCTCAAAGTGTGCCTGTGTATTTTGTTTGTATTATCATGATCAACGAGCTTGAACAAATTTCAATATGAGACCTGCTCTGGCAAATGAAGTCACATGATACTTTAGTTACCGGTAATCAAAAGTGATTGATAATTAAGGCAGAATTAGAGAAAAATGCCCCACCAGGTGGAATGAAAGATTTTTGCCAATTATCTGTAATATCGCCTATAACAATTTTAATTACAATCTGTTAATCAGTAGACAAACTTTGATGGCATTTTTCTAAAAAAATATATGTCTTGTACATAATTTGCTCTTTCTCAGCAGAATATCACGATATTATCTCTTTTTTTTATCCAAATCCTTACCTATTTTCTTCACATTCATAATATCTAAATACAGTAAAACCTGCTATAGCCGGCATCTCTATATAAGGATTACCTGTTTATATAGGCCAGTTTCTTCAAGTCCCTTGACTGCATACTTCAACTAAATTGAACCTGTGTATAAGGGTCACCTGCACATAAAGGTCAATATTTTCTGGTCCCTTGGGTGGCCCCTATATACATGTTTCACTGTATCTTTGTTCTTCATTTTTCAGTCATGTGACCGTGTTTGCCAGAGACTGTCTCATATTTGAATGGTACATTGTGATAATGTTTGCATTGTTTTTGACATACCAGTAATACTGTAGTATTAACTTAATTGAGAAATATTTTATGTAGCTACCTTAAGCTAGTGGGATTACCGCTTCAGCTAGATTGGTAGGGCGCCAGCCTTGTGTACCAGGTGTTCCAGGTTCAAGTCCTGTCAGAGGCAATATTTGTCTCTGTTACACTTACATTGACCTTATAGAGCATATTGTTCATGGATTGTTTTTAGTTTTGACTACATTTTCAGTATACATGTATTTCTTCAGACACTAATGTTTTTCATCTTAATGTTAATCAATATCTTTTTAACTCTCTCCAGATGCATGTTTTTGAGCTTCTAATTCAGTGCTTGAGTATAGCGGGTTATTAGTAAAGAATTATTGGCATTTGAGTAAAGGCAACATTATAAAATTTTACCCACAATACACATAGAATTAAACAAGTTGTAGGCCTGTTTAGTCAGTTGTACATCATTGAATTTTTTAAAGAAGTTAAAGTGAATTTCAGTGTGAAGTTTTTTTTTTTAGGAAATTCACATTAATTCAATCATACATACATGTATACATAATAAGTGATACATCATTACAATACTAAAGTAGGCTGTATAGAATACAGAGACATTCCAAAAGTATTCAGACACTACTTTTTTACTATATATTTCTTTAAAAAACACATTTGAAAAAACAAAAATATTGTGTTATCATTTCTTATTACATTGCAATAGAACTTTGACTGTTAAACAAAGAAATAAAACAGTTTTGTTATATAGTTTGTTTTATAATTTTCTGAATTAGAAATTTGAAGATTTGTTGAAAGATAAAGTTAAATTTTTATGATGAAAACTAAATTTGTGAATCTAATTTTTACTTTCTATTTAAGTTGTTAAACTTTTGAAATTACAAATTAGAAAACTTCATCCAAAATAGCAATGAAACTTGGAAACATTCCCTGTTTAATGGTGAAAATTCTATTGAAGTGCTCTCAGAAATGGATTCACAAGGCAGGTTGCCTAAGGCAGGTGGTCGCCATATAGGGGTCAAATATATAGTAATTCTCAAGGGGCGGTCCAAATACGGTCATTATGGACAGGAAGTCGTTATATGAGGGGGTCGCTAAGGCAAGTTTGACTGTATATATTTTTTTTAAAATGTGGTTTTATATGAAATATATAGGAAAAAATAATTGGGTCTAATTACTTTTAGCACATTTCTTTATGAAAACAAAAAATAGTATGACCAATTATATGCATTCCCTTTAAAAATCATTGAAAATATAAGATATTAACAAATTCCTTTATGTAATAATTATTTGAAGTAAAATATTCTCTCTTAAGTGTCAGAGGTATGTTTAATTGTTGTAAACAGAGTGCAGTAGGTTCAACTGCATCCATGGATACCTGTTAAAACTGCAGCACAGTAACTGGAAAAAATGGCATTATGAGAGGAGATTGTCTCATATCATTTTTGTTAACAATAATTAAAGCTTTTATGTACTTCAGCATAAAGAAAAAAAAAAGAAAAAAAAGTTATTGACAAGGGAGACCACTCAAACTTAATTTGCATATTGAGCCTTTATTGACAAGGCTATACAGCTATACAGTGTAACTTTCTATATTCTAAGGCTGATATATTTGTGACTGTGATAATTGTCATACAACTTGACAGGTAGAAAATGGGAGAATGTTTTTATTACAAAAATATATTATTTATCTTTATTATATAATCATTTCTTTATCAAAAATACTTTTATGAGCTTTTGTGTGTTCAATATATAGGCACCTTATATGTATGATAATTTCTTTTTGCATCATGTTGGATTCAGATTTTTATTCCGACAAATACAGAGATTCATCAAAACCTGGCAATTGATTTTTGCCATTCTAGCCCTCCCTCCAGTTCTCACCTACTGTGTACGTCATTCAAGTTATAGATTTTCAAAACAACTAACTAAATCATAAATGTATTCTGAAGACATATTTCTCAAATTTGAATATAGCAAAGGGTCTGGTGTGTTACAAAGTAAAAATTCAGATATAAAAACATATGATGCCTGCAGTTTAATTTTTGCCGTTAGATGAGAGGACAAAGTTAAAATGAAAGCAAAATTTTTAAACGAAATAAGTATAGCAAGGACATACATGCCATGAGACCATGGTGATTTAGGGCGAATTTAAGACCGTGTGAATACGTTTCCTGTTGTAAAAGGGCAAAAATAAGCGGGAGGGGGGGGCAAACATTTCCGTGTACCGTATGCAGTATGTATTTTTGATATTTGTAACAGAAAAAGACTCTGAATATATTTATCTATCTTTGTCACTGAAAAGTCACATTATGTTTACGAAACGAGAAAATTTAATTTTTAATTTTTTCTTGTCTAATTTATAAATGTATACCGGTAGCTGTTTGTTAGTTGTGTTTTAAAACAAAGCAAAACAAAACAAGTGAAAATTTTTGTAATAGAGTTTTGCATGTGGAATGTAATTCCATTTATTTTGATTTGATGTAATGTGTGTTTGCTGACACTTGTATAGGTCTACCAAGGTAAGTTGGCACATGTTTACAAACACAACGAGTCTAAATCAAATCATAACAGGGCTGACAAGTTACTTGTCGTCACAGAAGTATCAGAGATTCAGTAAAGCATGGAGTCCATGCAAGGCAATTTGTTTTACCTGTCCAACCTATTTTTGAAAGTAGACCATATTGTTTTGGTTGCTGACTTAACCAGGGTGTGCCACTTTACCTTGGTAAACCTATATGTATATGTATAGAATTTATATACTGGCTGATTTTGACCCAGTTTAGATATATTGTTTTGTTTCGGTGGTGATTAATACCACACGAAACAGGTTTTTTTTTCAGTCATACGATGGCAGCCTGTTTTTTTTTGTAGAGGAGAAGGTCCAGTTATAATATAACCAGGAAAAAACAATTTATATACACATGTTTACCAGCCCTCTGCTAGTAAACTGGCAAACTTTTTTCAAAAAATTAACCTGGGTTCCCGCTGACTTGGGACCTATGCTTACTAAAGGTCAGAAACTTCCTGATTTAAATCACAATGTTATAACCTGTTAACCACAGACTGACAGAGCTGCCATTTCCCCAGTTAGAATAATGCTGCAATAACTCCATCATCATTGCTAATATTTTGACGACTTACCATGGCTTAGTGGTTCCACAAACTGGACCAGTTTATCAAAATAAATGGTCCAGTTTTGATATATAACGGGTCTAGGTACAAAAATTGACCAAATGGGTTATAAATAATAAATAATAAATTTACTTTCCTTATAAAATGTATATGTATACTCATTGATTTTGACTACTTTCTGCTCCTCTACCAAATTGTGTTAACAAGTTATATGATTGACTTAAATATATCAAATTCTCCCCCATTTGAAATTTCATGAAAATCAATTTATACCACTTGCAGTTTCTATTGAATTTGAATCCGTCCACTACATGTACATGTTGAATTATTTATCTATGTATTAGATAAATTTCTACATGAAACAATAGATTAAAAAGTAGCAAAAAGTGTGTGATAATACTCTTTGTACAGGCTTTTTTTGTCCTTTTTGATAATAACTTAGTGGCATCATGTTCATTATCAAGCTACTGGCTAGTAGACAATACATTTATCATCTGACCATTACTGTTGTGTAAGGCTCACTAACTCATCAACCCCTGAAATACAATGGACTCTTCTGTAAATCAATGACTTAAGCCAATCTAAATGTGTCTTTAGGGGTAAATGATTTAATGTTTCTTGCACACAAAGTTAGAGCAATTTCTTTTATTTTCATATAATTCAAGACGTTTTCTCCCATGGAATTAAATGTAAAGATTACAATTTAATGCAAATAAAAACTTTATTTACAAATATGATAAGACAAATACTTTATGTTCATTTGTACTTGTATAATGTATGTCATTTACATTTTTACATGCTTGTCACATTGATTGGTTTATAACCTTCTAGACCTTTACTTGATATAGTCAATACTTGTCTGTAACAGCCACTCCAGGGAACAGGCAAAAGTCGCAGTTATAGATAGGTGGCCTTTATAGAGGGGTTTATTCATTATAAAAAAAGTCAACTGAGGTTATGTTTGAATGGCCTTTATAGGCAGGTGATCTTTATACAGAGGTGGCTTTTAATATAAGTTTGACTGTAACTGCAAAATGATGCAGATTCCCAGAAAATGATGTCAAGTAACAATCAGTTGCCATATCTCTCATTTTGTGACCCAAATTTACAGTACTGCGGTTAACTGCTAATGCAATGAATCTTCATACTGTATACACGTTTCAAAATTGATATTGCCCATGAATTGATTGAAAATCATCTGGGTGACTATCTAGCTATTCACTTTACTTAATAAGCATAGAGAAAACACTGCCATGTTAACATGTGATGCTGGTATCTTAATCCTTGTTGCCATGGTGATCATGATTTTAAATGTAAATTTTTGACGTTCTATTTCATGGTGATTGTTTTAACAAACTTTTCTCATGCATAAATGCCAGTTAACTTACAGAAGGCTTATCTTCTCTTTCCGGGTACACTATACTCCACTTCTAAAAACTAGCCTCCATGATTTGACTGAACAATTGTTCAGTGTGGCATAAACAATAATTCAAATTCATGCAGAAATTTATTCCATGAATCAAAACTTTATTTGATGAAAACTTTAAATGTGGATTTCTATGGGTAAATTAGCAAACTTTCTCAAAAAATCAGCTTTGGTTCCAGCAGGGCTTGAACCCTTGCTGACTGGAGGTGAGAGACTCCATGGTTCAAGGCGCAATTGTCTAACTAATCAGCCATTGAGGACCCCAAC
The DNA here is from genome assembly GCA_030159075.1 of Atrina japonica. Lineage (NCBI taxonomy): Eukaryota > Metazoa > Mollusca > Bivalvia > Pterioida > Pinnidae > Atrina > Atrina japonica. The sequence continues at coordinate 121,599 of BROG01001059.1, forward strand.
ATTATGTGCAAAACAATGTGAATGATACATTGGAACCTGTCTTGAAGGACCACTCTCATTAAAGACGACCACATGTAGTTTGAGAGCTTCTGAAAACCACATGGTTAAATGATCCTTCAGATTAGATCTCTTGAGAAACACATTTCGCTGGCAGATGGGACTGTCTCTCAAGACAGGTTCTACTGTATGTTTACCAATGTGTAAACAATAGAGAAATCTATGCTGCAGAACACTGGAACAATGTGTTGTTGTGGACACAGTCCTTTGGGAATACACAGAAGTGGTATCATGTACCATGGTAGTGTTGGCATATCTCCCCTTCCCTCTCCAGTCCCACACCCTTACTTGCTCTTTTGAGTTTCACTTGTCATGAGTCCATGCATGTCTTATCTGGATAAAAATATTGGTCATAATCAGTACAATAAGTATAGATATATTTTTGTCAGTGTTAGATAACATTTCATCACTTTAAGACTATTTTCAGATCAGATAAATATAAACTAAAGATATGTATACATTTGTGTCAGTGTTGAATAAGATTTTACCACTTACCAATTTCTATTTAATTTATTTTCAGATCTTTTTTGGATATTTTCATTTTTTAGATCAAGCTCAATTTTACTTCCTTGTATTCATGTAAGTCAACATGTTTAATCTATTTTGAACATCATAAGTCTGTCCTACATGAACATAAACTTGCAGAGTACAATTTTTGTATCGTATCATGAAAATGGTATGTGGTCAAGACTTGGAATAAATTTCTAGATATATTTCATTTCAATAATCATGAAATAAAATTGATCACAAAGCTTATACATTCAATCTGTTTGATCTAGACAATCTCCTTATAACTGAGAAAATTCAAAGTACATTTTCCAACTTGGGTATTTGCATTTTTACTGTGCCAAATTTAGTCTTGTTTGTTACATGATTATTCGAGATTATGGGCCAAAATGTTAATGACGTTGCTGTAAAAAAAGTAAATATCTATAGTCACAAGTGTAATGGCCACCAAAATTTCATCATGCTTAACTTTCATTGTTCAGCAGGTTATTCAAATGATTTCTGTAAAAGAAATAAACCAAATTAGTAACCTAGCATGATTGAAAGAATCTGTAGAAAGTTTTGTGTGTGTTTACATGGGATACCCATGAACAACAGATATTTGTATCTCTTTACAGAAGAGTTCCAAATCTGACATAATTTGAAACTTGTGATTATTTCATAATAGACAGCAAAACACAGATACATAAATTTAGGTACAAGTTCTCGTTCTTTTTTTTCTGTTCATGATATACTATTTACAATCAATATACTTGTCAGCGACCAATTCTCACGAAGTACCAATTCTTTTTTTTTTATTTTTATTTAGCAATCAGAATGACGACTAGTCTCTGAAACACAAAAAAAAGTCTGTGAAAGTATGTGTGTGTTTGCACATTCCGTGCCAGTTCAGAATAGTTGGTGAGAATTAGTTACAATTGTTGGTGAGAATTAGTTACAATTGTTGGTGAGAATTAGTTACAATTGTTGGTGAGAATTGATGATCGCTGACCAGAACAGAAATCTAAATCAACCAGTAAGACAATCGAATCATGACAAAAAATTCAATGAATTGACTCCACCAAAACCTTTTGATCAAAAGGCAGCCTAACAGTTCTTATTTAAGAAGTTGTGTATGATCCCCAGCGTCCTGCTTGAACTAGAGATTTTCTCTTTTTTTTTTTCTTTTTTTCCATCTTTTTCTTCAGGTTTCTTCTTTTTTACATCACATACAAGTATATCATTTTCACACAATAATAAATATGTCAAAAGGAATAAAGAAGGATAATTACAGACACAGATTTTCTCTTTAAACCAAGGGAAAACAGACTTATGTCCCTTTATGTCGTTTATTATTGGTCATAGTTCATTAAAGGTCACAAGTCGTAGTACAAGGAAGGTCATCTGCATTTGACAGCAACATGGTGTTTTATAGCACACATACGAGCTTGTTTATCATCATAGTTTATCTCTACCTTTTTGTGTTCTAATCTATGAATTTTATCACCCCTAATTATCTAAAATGGTATGCTCTTTTTAATTGTCTTAGACCAGTCTATTACATTCTGTTGTGTTGAAAGGGTTTTTTTTTTTATTTCCTCATAAAGTGATTCTTATCAATGTGACACTGAATATTTATGATATTTTTTATAGTGGTCAATTATGTTAGGTGGTCTCCAAGTCATTTACCACTTTAGATTTGATGTAAAATACAGTGAAATCTGTCTTAAGGAACCACTGAGTGGCACTGAATATTTGTGATATTTTTAGAGTGATTACCTATGTCTCGTGGTGTCCAAGTCATTATCAGTGTCAATGTTCAGTTCAATATCTCGATGAACTACCTCGTCCAGAGAAATGTGGTCTCTCTTGACCAATGGTCTGTAGCAATTCTTTTTTGTATTTTAACATGTTTAAAAGATCCATGTTGTTTAGATAAATATTTCTCTAAATGTCTTATGACAATTTCACAGGAAGACAGTATCCTTAAGACAGACTCCACCAAGTGTACAAATGTAAGATGGCTCAATTTAATTTGTCCATTTTTATTTTCAACTTTAGTTGTAAATATTTTTGTTATATATTTGCTTGTTTATTTGTCTGTTGATACATTAAAATGTTTTGATTGAGAATTTTCTTCAATTTTTTTTTCCACAGTAAAATATGATGTATACCTGGAAATTTCGCTGTTATTTAATTTTCACCATTTCCCCCTAACATGAGAGGGAAAATTTAAAAATGAAAGTGAAAATTCCATGCTAGATAATTGAACCATACATATACTGGCAGTCCATGAAACCATGGTGAATTACGGCAAATTTAAGACAGGGTGATCATGTTTTTTGTCCAAAAAGGGCAAATATAACCAAGGGCAATTATTTCCAGGAATACAGAACACATTGTCTTCCATTACATAGCCTCATTAGTTTAGTCTGGGGGCGTTTTGATATATTGAAGTACTTTCTGATCATGCTGACATTTTCTACACTCACTGAAATTTCCAGTAACTGTGACAAAATGGAAATTTTATTGAGGGACAAAAATGTATGCCATTGTCCAGTGTTGACAGGTAATGCACTTACGGAAGTATCTAGTAAGTTTGACAAAGTTGTAATTTTATCGTGGGACAAAACAAATTCCAATATTCATTTTGAAATATTAAGGTCACAAGCTGGTGAGGTCTTAATATACAACAGAGATGTTGGATGTAAAATAAACCATTGTTACAGATTGTTTTGACCACACTCAAGCATCTGTCTTCAAGACCAAGTTATATACCAAATATTGGCATATTCTCTTGACCACACTCAAGCATCTGTCATTGAGACCAAGCTATAAACTAGATAGTAGAAGATCGTCTTGACCACACATAAGCATCCGGCCTTGAGACCAAGCAATATAAAGGATAGTGGCATATTCTTGTGATCAAACTCAATCGTATGTCTTTGAGACCAAGTGACATACCAGATGTAGTTAAAAATTCTCTTGACCACAATCCAGTATCTATCTTGGAGTCCAAGAGACATACTAGATTTAATCACAGATTCACTTGACCACACTCCAGAGACCAAGTGGTATACCCAGTGTAGTCACAGATTCTCTTGACCAGACTCCAGTATCAGTCTTGAAGACCAAGTGATATACCAGATGTAGTCCCAGATTCACTTGACCAGACTTTAGTATCTGTCTTTGAGACCAAGTGATATATCAGATGTAGACACATATTATCTTGACCACACTCCAGTATCTATCTTTGAGACCAAGTAACATATCAGATAGTCACAGATTATCTTGACCACACTCCAGTATTTATCTTTAAGGCCAAGTGACATATCAGATAGTTGTAGATTATCTTGACCACACGCCAGTATCTATCTTTGAGACCAAGTGAGATACCAGATGTAGTCCCAGATTATCTTGACCACACTCCAGTATCTATCTTTGAGACCAAGTGACATATCAGATAATCACAGATTATCTTGACCACACTCCCATATCTATCTTTGAAACCAAGTGAGATACCAGATGTAGTGCCAGATTATCTTGACCATACTCAAGTATCTGTCTTTGAAACCAAGTGACATATCAGATAGTTACAGATTTCCTTGACCACACTCCAGTATCTATCCTTGAGACCAAGTGAGATAAAGATATAGTCACAGATTATCTTGACCACACTCCAGTATCTATCCTTGAGACCAAGTGAGATAAAGATATAGTCACAGATTATCTTGACCACACTCCAGTATCTATCTTTGAGACCAAGTAACATATCAGATAGTCCCAGATTATCTTGACCACACTCCAGTGTTTATCTTTGAAACCAAGTGCTATACCAGATGTAGTCAAAGCTTCACTTGACCACACTCCAGTATCTATCTTGGAAACCAAGTGACATGTCAAATTTGGTGATCATATATACCACTGTTTTTGCACTTGTTTTATCAGATTGGCTATAGGCATATACATATTAAATAATAAACGATCAATTTTTAAATTTTTTTCCAAATTATCCTCACATTCAATCAAGTGGGGGTCCATTTTTACCCTTTATAAAAAATTTAGGGAAAAATGCATTTTATACACATATTAATCCATAATTAAAGCTTTCTGTTGATATGAAATGTACTCAATTGTATCCGATAAAAATGACTTTATAATTCGTTAAAACAGGGTAAAACCAGAGACTGGTAAAACTGCATCATTTTCTATTTGTTTTTGCCAAGAGTTGTCTCCTTGGATGTTCACCTGAAATCCGGAACATGTCCCATTTACTTCTAAACGTTATAGTATTCTATTAGTATCCGCCACGTGTGGTCTTGAAAGCAGGTAAATACTAACATAATATTACCATGTTTACCGATATTCACGATTATTATTTTAATTAACGCATTCATTTGAATACGCTTTGTCAATGTTCATAATTCGCTCATTTGTTTAGCATTGAAACTATACGTTAATATGCACTAAACATGTTTCAAAATTTTCGTTTTTTTTTGGGGGGGGGGTTGTTGAGTTAAATTATGAAATATTTGAAACAAGTGTCTTTGATTTAATAATGTAAATTAAAGTGCAACAATATTATTCGTAGTTATATTTGACAGTCATTAAATTACAAACCAAATCGTCCCATTAACAAAAGTAATTACTATTACAATTATTTACCTCAAATTATTTTACAAATTACAGTCAACAGTAGCCTAGCCTTAAGCACCAGCTAAAAGGGTATTCGTCAAAAGTATGGTCTTCTTTTCGTGCAATGCATGTGGTGAGTCACTGAAGAAAAACCAGGTGGAAAAGCATTATCAATTCCAGTGTCGTCGCTGTGAATCTTTGTCCTGTATCGACTGCAACAAAATTTTCTGGTAGGTAAAGATGAACAAGGTACAATGTATGATTATTCAGGTCAGCTTGTTCTCTGCAAATAATAGTATAGTTATAGTGTAAACAAAGAAGGTATTTTACTATTTTGATTTAAAGAATAAAAGAAAATGGTAAAACACTGTCATTGTTGTTCCTGTAACTAATAATACTTCTCATAGTCACTTATCACGAATGATTGAGTTGATATATTCCATTCACTATGAATGAGAACAGGCTTGAATTATTAGAGTTAATAGTCACTGAAGTTCTTTCTCCAGTGTTTGTCGTTAGTGTAAGAAGGGAGTGGACAGTGTGCATCAAAACTGGGATTTGAACCCAGGTCTCCTGCAATCTGAGCAACTGCTGTATGCACTGACACTGAGGTACATGTACCTGGTCTGACATAGCTAGTCCCACTGTCCCTTAAAATAGGATACATGTACATGTATATTCCAATTTAAATGATCCAACTTGATGTAGGCTGAAGGCAGACAGGGCCTTATTGGACACCCGAATCACTACCCTGTATATAAGTAAACAGAACTCTTGTCCCAGGGGTCTTAAATTCTGTGTTTTTGTATTGCCCTATTCATATAAATGTATAGATGCTAAATAAAAATGTTATGGGAATAAGCCCAGTGGTTTTTGAGAAGAATTTTGAAACCCACTTGACTCAATACATCTGCACATCACTTGAGGAAAGATGGATTACCTTTGAATGAAATTGATTCTAGAATGTAAAAGTGATCTGTTCTTTCCATAGTTTTAGTTGCCAGACTCTTTTTTTAGGACCTGGTTCTAGGAATATAACCCAAGTCCTTGTACATGTACTTGCAAGTCAAATGCTTTATCACCAGATCACCTTAAGTGGTTGAATTTAGTCTGAAATTTTAAAATTGGAGCTCAACTGATGAAGTGTAATTAACTGAAACAATCGTCTTGAGCATTAAAACTTTGGTATTATGTTTATAATAATAAAGCTACATGACTAAGTACTGCTTAACTTATGGCATGATCTATAATTTCAGGGGAGATGAATATGCACAGCATACCAAATGTATATCAGAAGAGGAGAAATACTCTGGGAAAAATTATGTTCCAAAAGCAAATGCCAACAAAGGAGAAGTCAAACAGAATCTGTGGCTGAAGGTTTGTTATTCAGTCTAGTACTGAAGTCACCAAATTTATTCAGTATTCAGTCTAGTACTGAAGTCACCAAATTTATTCAGTATTCAGTCTAGTACTGAAGTCACCAAATTTATTCAGTATTCAGTCTAGTACTGAAGTCACCAAATTTATTCAGTATTCAGTCTGGTACTGAAGTCACCAAATTTATTCAGTCTAGTACTGAAGTCACCAAATTTATTCAGTACTCAGACTCAACTTGAAAAGACCTTGAAAAGTGCTTGAGTGTAGAGTTGGTTCTTGAAAAGCTTCCAAAAACAAAACAAAAACTTGGAAAATGCCTGATTTATTTTTCATCAGAGTGCTTTAAATATAAATTCTACTTTGTGTGTGTTTCTTCATCACAAACTTAAAGTAACTCATTAAAAAAATTAAATCAGCTCTATTTTATATATCCTTGACATAGTATATTCCAATTGAGTAAAGCGTTTTTTTGTGATGCTGTACTCCTGAAACTCTTAATGTTAAGTGGGACTGTGAACGAACCCTGTCAACAGTCTGCTTATCAACTTTGGTTTGGCTTGCAGTGTCATGACAGCTTATACATACTCCTTAAGTGTACTTATAAAGTACTTGGAGAAATGCTGTAAAAAGTCTTGGAGAAGTTCTGGAAAAGATTTTTCCTTGGCCATATGAACCATGTTAATGGTCTACTTCTAATTCAGGGATTTCAGTAAGGGTGGAACCTGATGATTAGCTGATCCTTTGTTTGACAGAATTGCTAATTCAGATTTGTAAAAGATGATATAAACCCCTTTTCTCTCTCCTGACATTAAATTTATGTATCCCAGGTAAACAAGAGAATAATTCATGTCGTGTTTTTTGTACTTCAAAGACTGAAGTCCATTTCTAATCAATGATCATCTTCAGCCCACGGCCCTACCATCAATTATAGACATCTCAAGGGCACAAATATCTCCTGGGCCAATATTTATTCCTCCTGGTCTTCCTAAAAATTTCTGCTCATTAATATTTAGGTCAGTGACCCTGTCATTCTAACCATGAACATGATGCTAAAAATAGCTGCCATCACAAGCACCATATAACAAAAATATCATTTCTGTTTACAGCAAGTACAGTCAGCTATAGAACAGGCAAAAACTAATCCAAGATTGAAAAGTATGCTTGAACGAATCCAGGATTATCCTAATATCCCCAGGAAAAGGCCAAAATTTGAGGTAATATTTACTATTTCATCTCTCATTGTTTTATACAAGAGGATGCATCATCCGTTCATGCAATATTAAACATTATTATGGATCACATGTGCTAGATATTACACTCTTTTATCGAGAAGAGACAGCCATGTTAGCATTTTGAACTGCTTGCAGGAATTGAAATTAACTTTTTTTCAACCAATGATAAAATTTTACTACTAGATAAGAACTGTTGATAGCAAACCTTTTGTTGTAAGTTTTGTGAGTTCTGCATTAAACTGTATACACTCATCTGTAAAATGTCAAATTTTAGGGGGTCCTACTAGTTAGATTATGCTAGAGTACTTTAGAGATTTGATGGAATATATGCATCATAAAGTAATTTATCAATTATTTTAATGTCAGTATTTAATTCTATTTCATACTATTCCAAATAGGTTATCACAGTAGCCATAGCCAATGATACATGCACACAAATGCACAGGTCTTGTGCCTTTGGACTAGTTAAATAGCAGCATTGCAATGACCCAAAATGGGACAAAAAAATTTTGCATAATTTAATACACACTTGATTCCAAATCTAAAAATAAAACATTAGAAATGAACATTTGTGCAGTGCTATATGTTATCAGTTTATAACATTATGTAGTGTTATCATTCGATAATACACTCAAAATCTCTAGCAAACTCTGATTTGTTGGACTGTATCTTGATGCTATTTCATTACTTATTTCTTTCTAATTTGATTTGTTATTCTCAGCTCACTAAGTAATTTCTGAAAAACAAATGTTTACAATGAAAAAATTTAACTGATTCTGAGCACGACAATCTGTGAAAAGTCACATTACAAAAAAAAATCTCTTGCAGTTTTAAAAACATTTGAATGTTTTGATAGTACCTCACAATTATGAACTAACAGTAAGCCATTTCATTATTTGTAGAATTTTCTGAAGAACAGTCTGAATTACAGAGACAATAACCTTATATCTCAAGTGTGGGACGTTTTGATGGCAAATTCTGCACAGGTAATGTTGTTGCTGTTGAAAAAATGATAATAACAATTTCAATAGAGATATTGATAATACAGTTCAACCCCCCCTCCCCTCCTCGATATACCACCATCCTTTGTCTTTCTGAATTTTGGCGGTACACTGGGTTTGGCAATATATCATGGTTTACTATTTTTGTAGTGTGGTTATTTTTCATGTCTTTAACACATCACCTCGTGGAAAACAATGTAAATTGTAAATCAATGATTTAGGTCAGTCCAAATGTGTGTTTAGGGGTAAAGGAGTTAATCTGTGCTGTATATCATATCCTGTTTATAACTCATTATCGTGGATTGGGATATTTTGTTCACTGTTGAAGTTTGGACATTGGATACCCTATTTAAATGGCCAAAATTAAACCATCCAAAATATGTACATGTTTGACAGCCGGAAAATCTGGTTCTCTTTCTAGCATTAACCTAGAATCATTCCTAATGATGATCTTTCATTGCCAGAATTTTTTCCTACTCTGACGGAAATGAGATTAGACATTCGTAAGGTGGTCCTCAACTGACTACACTTTGTTTTTTAGCAAAGCAGAAATACAAGTGGATACCAGTTTATGACACTTTATGTTCAAGTTATCTCCCTTTGCGATCAGGATATAAAGTAAACAAGCAGCCATTTGCAACCTTTGTTGTCACACCTGTTTATTCAGTTGGTCTGGTGATACAATTGAGGGATTTAACATGTATAAATGAATATTTGTGCCGGATAATGAGTGGTGGATGGTGATATGCAGTTTTTGGCAATATAACATGGGAATGATGTGGTAGGAAATTTGTTCTGCAAGAAATAGTTGCATTATGTAGGTTTGGTGTTTTAACAGGGATGATATATCCGGGGGAACTAATCTCACAATAATGATGAAAATGATAACTATAAACACATTTTCAGTTTCCTCTGTATGAATCCATCCACAATTTATATCACAGCATTGCCATTATGTCGAAATCAGATGAGCTGAAATTCTGGGTATGTCAAAGTTAAACGCCCAGACCCGATTTTTTTATGGATAGATCAATATAGTAATTCATAAATCCATGAGAAGCCAGGAACTCTTCAATAAATCAATGATTTAGGCAAGTCCAAATGTGTCTTCAGGGGTGAATGAGTTAATTAATAATTTGGTTATCTTGAATTTTGGTTACCTCAATGTAATCAAAGTGGTTCTGTGAATTTGAAATAACGAGATTCCACTATTAAGCTTTTCTTTACATTTCATGTCATGTTTGTTTTTGGATGACCATTACATTGATGTAAAGTATGTAACCCTGTATATCTGTCAACTTGTAAAAATTCATAAACGATGTTCGATGATGTTGAAACGTCATATATAGTTACTGACAGTCAGTGCCTCTGTGTTGCCGACATAAACAATTTGGAGTCGGACACAAACATCTGCAGAAATCATTCAAAATTTTAAACTATCACATTATGTCTCTTCTTTATAAAGTTTGTGATACTACGACTTACACAGTCTTTGTTTGACCTAATACGGGATATACACCATCAATAAATTCCATATGGGACGAGAGCGAAGCAGTGACAATGTATAAAAGCAGTGTCATTGTATAAAAGTATTTTATAGGGCCTACATATTATATGTTTTTTCAGGGATTTGCACAATACTGATGTCATTAATCTGTTACACATTAGATTTATATTGTGACAGCATCTAAAGCTCGGATACCTCCTGTGGAAGCGGTATATGGAATATGATGCTTACCCTTAAGTGGGAGGGCAAATTTAAAATGAAAGGGAAATTCTAAAGCTAAATAAATGAGGCACAGACATACATGTCTTTCATGAGAGTATGGTGATGAAGGTGAATTTAAGATGGGGTGAATATGTTTTCAGACGTAAAAGGGCGAAATAGCCAAGGGCGAACATTTCCAAGTATAACCTTCCATTTTTTACTGTACTATTTCTTTTCTGTTTGTTTTAGGCTCAAGAAAAAGAAAATGACGATAATAAACAAAATGGAATTCAGAGTAATGGACAGAAATCAGAAGATAGTGCAACTGATACTCCAATAGAAAACGGAAATGTTACTGAGGAGGATGCAACAAAAAAGAAAAGTAAACGAGAAAAGAAGGAAGAGAGAAGAGCAAAGATGAATAAGAAAGAAAAAAAAGATAAAAGTAATGTAGAAGAGAAGAGCAATGGAAAGAAAAAAGAGAAGAAACATAAACGTAAAAGAGAGAGTAGTGACGAAGAGGAGGATGCTGAACCAAGTTGTAAAAAAACGGCAATTGACCTCAGTGAAAGTAAGTGGTTGTGATCATCTATCGCCCATGATTCAATGATTTTTCCTTCTTTTTTTTTTACAGGGGATGGTTTCCTTGGTAACCTAATGAGGATGCAATGCATAAATAGTTATGTCAGACTTTATTTGTTTAACATCTACCATACATGAATTAAAGTTGAAACGTGGGAGAAAAATTATCAAACTTAGTTGTGTTGAGTGAAATTGGAAATCCTGTTTTTAAAGAGTCTCAAGTTTTACCTGAGGACTCCATGAGTGGTTAGAGCATCATTAAATCTAACCCTGCAGTGAGCACAAATTTAGGCACCACGGAAATTTAAGCTGATTTGGTGAAGAAGTTTTAATACTTATGAAAGCCATCAGTCTCTTCCCAATCGGGTACATAGTAACTGGGTTCTGTCCATCACGATTAAAAACTTGTTGAACTGAAAAATTGTTGATTGAGGCATTAGACACCATGTAAACAAACAAACAAACACACAGGTTTAACCCAGCCAGGGAATAAAACCTAGATCCTCCCATCTCAGAAGCAAATGCTTTTAACAAGTATACCAAGCAGTCAACTGCCGTTAAAGGAATTTTGATGAAATGAATATCCCATGATTTGATTAAAAAGGCGAAAAAGATATATTGCCATAGAAAATTTTCACAAATTCAGATATTGCCTAGAATTAAAGAAATACGCTGGCAGTTGATATTACTGCCATCCAGGTAACAATTTTTTTCAACTTGTGATTTTTTAAAAACATTTTATATGTATAAAATGTCAAATGTTTGAAACTTTTAATACAAAATAAAAAGTCCATTTTAAGGCCAAGTAAAAAAATACTTCTGGTTCTCAGACACCACCACGCGCAAAAAGAAATCACATAAAAAGATCACCGCCACATGGCAAATAAAAATATCAGTCATTTCAAAAGGCTTAAGTTTTGAAAATGATCCATTCCTTTCTATTTGTAGTTCAAAATGCATTTCTAAAACCCAATTAGAAACTAAAATAATTATTTTATTGCCAATTCAACATATTAATCTTTACATCATGCCTGAAAATATCACAGAACACATTGTGTGTTTTCTGCTGTTGCTTGCAGTTTATGGAGGAAGTGGAAGTTGAGTTCTGAATGAAAGAACCGATACCGAACGGAACTGAATTTCAGGATATGTTAAAATGATGATACATGTAACACTATATAGTGTATAAAAGTTTTAAAATCTGAATTAAATGTAGGTGAATGATAAAAATAAAATTAGTTACTGTAGATAAAAGTTTTAATAAAATACATAAAAATGGATAGCTATTGTTTTCAAAAATGAAACTGTTGGACTTTGCATTGATTTTTAGACACATAGTACATGTGCATGTAGTTACATTTTGTACAGCTTTGTCAAATAGTAATGATAATGATTGATGATAATTATAATGTTGCATTTACAATTTATTTTTTTATATATTTATATATTTTTATATATTTGTAGTTTCAAAACGTTTTTATGTTTTGATAAATATATAATCTTTTAGCTATTTTATATTTTTGATGATATTTCAGTTTTAAAGTGAACAAGACAATCACACAACTTTTTGTTACAATTTATTGAAGGTCTCGATAAAAAACATTTTTTTGTTACATAAAGTCTTCTTATTTTCTTGCCTTCAAGGTATATAAACAATAAATTGGAAATAAAAAATAAAATACCTACCTACCTTGCCCATTTTGGAAGGCTAATTGTCTGAGAACTAGAATATTTTTTTACATGGCCTAACAGCTTGTATGCCATTAATGATTCCTTAAATACATTATTTATATAAAAGTCAAATGGTTTTTAGTTTGTGGTCTTCCTTTAGGTGAGTCCATTGTGACTGTGTGACTGTAGGGTAGTTATTCATGTTATTGTAAAAATTAGTGAAATAGTTTTCATCTTAAAGTAGTTTATAAGTTATGTGAGATTTGAGAGTAATTATCAGGTCATATTAGTAATCCATTACTCCAGGGGCCTGTTTTATCATGTCTTATGTTGTAAGTTTTAAGTTACATGTAATTGACCTGAATAAGACAAAACTTGGCACCATTTTATCAACCATACCCTACATGTAACTAAGGCATATTCACACATTTTCAAATTATCTCTTGATGGTCTATCAATATTTTGACCTGTTGTATTTATAAAGATATATTATGACACTTTCAACAATAACTTAGATCTATGCATTGCCTGTGACAAGTCATAAACACAGCGCCTAATTTGATCAAAGGTCACAAGTCCCAATTCTTTGTAAAACGGTCGCAAGTCTTAAGTGTGGTTCAAAGACTGAGTCTAAGACTTGAGACCTTTAATAAAACAGATCCCAGGTTATAAATTCTTGTTATTACTGGTTCACTGGTGTTATTGTTTTCTAAATTAGCAGCCAGGGTCATTTTCACCTTCTGTTTCCTACAGAATGTCAGAGCTTACAATTGCAACAAGAAGAAGATGAGGATGCTGACAGTGTTGATGGGAATGTGAAGAAATTAAAAACACAGTTTAACTGGGAAGAGGTTATAACAGCTGTTTTGAAAGCAAAGGGAGAAATATCTCTGAAAAAATTGAGGAAAAAAGTAGGTGTTCATTCTTTTTAAACATTTTAAGATATATATTAAAGAAACTGAGAAAAAAATTCATCTTTTTAGAAATTTTCCTCCTTGAAATCAGTATTTTTATGATAATTTTTTTTATCTGACATCTTTAACATGTCACTATGGACAAGTACTCAGTAACATTATTTTGGCCAATTAAATGGTATGGTGTAAGACATTGAGACACTTGTGATTATTGGGCTCTTTAGGCAGGGGAACTATACTGTCTCAGGTAAGCAATACAGTCTCAGGTGATCAATACAGTCTCAGGTGATCAATACAGTCTCAGGTGATCAATACAGTCTCAGGTAAGCAATACAGTCTCAGGTAAGCAATACAGTCTCAGGTGATCAATACAGGATCCTGTGAGCAATACAGGATCCTGTGAGCAATACAGGCTGTGTTTGTTTGCTTGTGTGTGCATGTGTAGCCTGTGTGTGTTGTCATCTAGGCATTTTTTGTTTGAGTTTGAGTTAATTTCAAACTGTAACACTGAGAGTTTGTGCTTTTCTGTTTTTAGGTGTTAGCAGAGTACACAGCTCAGAAAGGAGAACCAAAATCACCAACAAAAGTTCTGGCCAAATTTACAAAGAAAGTACAGAATAACAAAAAGTTCAAAGTTCATAAAGAAAGGGTCAAACTGAAAGACAGAAAATAATTGTAGAGAAAAATTAGCACAATAAATAAACAAAATATATGCCATATACATATATTTGTTTTATTGGACTTGGATGCTTTGTAAATACTTGCATTTTTAATCACAGAAATGAATTTATAGCTCACCTAAACCAAGTTAGTGTCCAGTTAAGATAATTGGTTGTGGTCAGGTTAACCTGCTTCTACTGCTCACACTTTAAGTCTTAAGATTCTTGGTGTATATTTCAAAAAAGTTTCTACCGAGGTCCTATGTTACAGTAGGTGTCGGCACATTAAAGAACCCTCACTGCTCAATGGCTGTAAGTGCTGAGCATAGGCCAAAAAATTTGAAGCCCTTCACCGGCATTTGTTGACATTTCCATATAAGTGAAAGATTCATGAGTTGGACGTTTAACAACAATAAACAAACAAACAAATCAAAAAAGTTTCTAACTACCGGTAATATTTACCTGGAAATTTTCGCCCTGGTTATTTTCACCCTTTTATTACGTTTCACACAATCCGTCAATCATAGACGAAAACCAGACGTTGTTGGTGCGATTTCCCAATTTGTTCCGCGCAAGACTCATTTGACGTTCAACATAGAAATTTACGTGAAAGGCGGCAGTATGAGTTAGGCGGGCCTATACAATAACGTGGGGCTTAACATCGTCAAAAAGATGGAAGTAAAAATATCCGGAAATACTGTGCAGTTGATCGACAATGCAGACAAATTTCTACTCTATACCGATCTGTGGAAGGTGGAACGAAAAAAACATGGCCTATCAGGGAATACAGACCAAGGCTTTAAATATTTTGAGATCCAAACCCATGGGAAGAATGCCGCACTCTGAATCGGAAGATTACGAAATTGCTGTGGCCTTCGAAAATAGATTCTGCATCCCCTCGATTTCGAAATCTTGGAAATTAGTGAACTGTTTTATCAAGCGGGATTGCACGATCGATTGGAGTACATCTTGACGTTTAACGATGCCAAAAACGTCATTTTCAAGGCGGCAACGACAACGATAAAACCGCCAGTTATAGAGTGAGTAACATAGCCTTGGAATTCGAAAAAATCACAAGCGTCGATCTCGCCCGATCCGTTCGACAGAGATACGCGGGAAACCATCCCTAATACTTTAATCAGATATTGAGCTTCCAGAAGTCCTCGATCAAGAAATCGGACGTGATCTTAAATTGTCAGATCAACACCCCCACAAAATCATTGAGCGTCGTCTTGTTTTTATTCAAAGAGATCTCGAACAACGATCCCGAAGCATTTGATAATCCGAGAATCACCAAAGTTGAAATCACCATCAAGGGTCAACCCAATCAATTATTCTCGCAAGACATGAGATCACATCAACAATTCGAAGAAATTAAGAAGTTCTTTTTGGCGGGACTGAACCGAGAGAGGCAGACCAATACCGTGGCCAAAGAATTGATGTTGATTGAAATAACTCTAGGCAGATATCTGGCCGGACGTTACGCCCTGTGGCTAGATCTGAGAACAACTCCGGAAAATTATCTTCACGGCAAGGGGCATAAACTTCAAAACATCAGTGAGGGCGTCTCCATTCGAATAGAAAGGGAGCCGGAAACCGTTCCCGACACTCTGGACATCTACATCTTCATCAGTAAGAACAGACAAATCAACATGGCGGACGGTCGTTTCGTCAGCGCCATATCAAAAAAAATTGGGCATATTAAAAAAGTGTTCATCAAAAAACCTCATTGCGCCATGATCGTGGGCCCCACCGGTTGCGGAAAGTCGGAATTCGCGTTGGATCTGTTAGAAACGGAATATAGACATTTTTTCGAGAACATCGTCATCGTGTGCCCCACCCTCGAGTTTAATCGAGTGTATAGATCAAGATCTTGGATAGGCGAAGACGTTAAGCATCTCAAGACGAAATGCGTCGTCCTCGTCAATCCCGTCGATCCCAAGACGGGCGACGACATGTTGCACGAACTAATGCGCTTCTTTTACAAAAAGTACAGGGGAGAATCCACCCTGCACCCTCATAAACGATTTTTCCGCCATGGACACCATTAAAAAGTACAGGCGCTGTCGGAGTTGGTCGACACGCCGATCAGAGCGTCTGGATCTTGACGAAAAAATACAATTCGATGGATAAAGATTTTCGAGAACAGACGAAATGGGTGTGTCTATTTTACACGAAGGACGAAAATTCGTATAAAGAATACTTCAGGGAAAACAGGGTGATTAAAGATCCGCAAGTAAAAAGTAGACTAGATGAATTATTATCGCAACAGAAACATTCTAAATTAATCTTGTGCACGGAACAACCCACGGGATACAAGTTTATACCATAAAATATATAGCTATAAAGTTATATATTTTTTCATTCCTCGTCGTCGTCCGAAGATTCCGGCTCGATGTCGTCCAAAGGCACCGTGGTGTGTTCCTTCGTTAAGGTCATCTTTGTCTTCTTTAGCACGATCACCTCGTCGACGTAACACATGATACTTTCGTTCGTGGGGCCGATGTAAACGCTCTCGATTTTCAGCGCACAGATGACTTTGCAGGGCTGTTTCAGATAATCCGTGCCTTTGATGTTAACCCAGGACTTCCCGTCGTATCTCTTAAAAACAGATTCAATGGTAAATTCCTCCCCCCTTTTCTCCGAATGAAGTTTTGGGTAGAAGATGTTAGAAAAGCCGGCGCCCTCCTTGAGCACTCTTAATTGCTTGCGTTCGATTTTCTTTTTCCTGCTCTTCTACGTAAACTCGATGTGTCTTTTCTGTATTTCCGTTCTGACAAACTCTTCGATCTTGCTAATCACTTCGATAAACTTTGTACTTCTCCACGCCGGCGCAAATAAGAGACATGTCGTAGCCGGCAGTCTCATTCTTTACAAAATCTTGCCGTTCCTTCACGCCATAGGACAAAAGATTGGGCGTCAACAGGGCCAGCTCTCATTTTCTTTCGTCCGGATAAGCGTATAATATGGAAACCCACTGAGACGACGCAATCTTTTTAGACGCAACAATATTTCCCATAGACAATTTTTTTCTCATCAAAATCGTTTACACATATCGCTTCCATTTTAACATATGACAATATCTTTCTTAACGCATTTTCAATTTTTCCGGGTTTATCTCTTCGATGTCGCGCGAATTCGTTTGGTGGCATGCGGGAAGAAATCGATTTTATCTCTACCGTGGCATGCCAATTTCCCCCGTCGGGAAAAAATTGAATTTATGTCTACTATATCATGCCGATTACCCCCGTTGCATTTGGGGAAAAAATTGAATTTATCTCTAATCTTTCGTTCACATTCGTCTAGTTGCGTTCGCCCATAAAATTGAATTTAACAACAAAATGGACAAGTGGGCTAGAACTGTCCAAACACTACACACACAAACCTGTATTCACTGAGGTCTTGAATGAATTAAAACAAAATTATGGAGAGACATTTGACGATTTTGCGAAATTTAGAGATTTTTACAAGTCGGTCAAGAAAGACATTAGTAGATTCAGAGATCCAAAAATCATGTTTAACGAACATAAGAAATTTATCGTTGAGCGAGTTGAAAAGGAATTTAATGAAATGGGTAGTTAAAAGTTTCAGATAGCGATTACCTTGAAACTTAAACGAAATTCAAATAATAGAGAAGAGACGGCTGATATGACATTTTTGAGAAATATGAGAAATATTTAGATGAACTTGACATGAAAGGTATTGATTTTCCTACACCGATTTCTCAAATTCCAAAAATCGATAAACAAAATAAATCTCGCCATAAATGTTTTTGGTTGTAAAAACAAATGTTTTATTGTTCCATATCAAATTTCTAAACAGCCAAAGGATATGAAACGCATTAACTTGATGCTAATCAGTGATGGAGATAAATGGCATTATTGTTGGATCAAAAACATGTCTCGCCTTATGCGGTCACAGAGTAAACACGACGGGAGAAAATCGTTGTCTCCATATATATTCTAGTGAGGATATACTCTTAAGACATAAGGAAGATTGTCGTGGAATAAACAAAGCGGCGGTAATTCCGATAATGCCAAAGAACAATATTCGTGAATTTGTTAATCATAACAGGAGTTAAATGGTACCTTGCGTGATTTATGCCGATTTTGAGAGTATAATCAAACCTTTAAAGAAAGAAATTGGCGACCATACTGAAATCACGTCTGTACACGAGGTTTGTGGTTATGGTTATCAAGTGGTTTTGCAAGATAAAATGAAAGAACCAGTTATTTACCGAGGTGAGGATGCGCCATTAAAATTTTTACAAGCCCTACAAAAAGAAGAAGTTAAAATAAACAAAGTATTTTCCTCACCAAAACCCATCGAGTGGGAAGAATCAGATAGAAAGAAATTTAAGGAGACAAAATGTTGGGTTTTTAAAAAAGCTTTTAGCGACAAAGCTTCAAAGGAATACTATAAGTTATGGAAACGTAAGAAAAGAATTTCGACTGTCTTGAAAAAATCAGAAAATAAAACAACCCTGAAAAAATATTTTAAAGAGGATGAAAAGAAAAAAGAAGCATTGATAAACGATTATAAAGAGTTAGAAAAAACGATTACTTATGATAAATCGGAATTATACATCGTTCCATACTTAAAAAGTAAATTAGAGGACGTCGAGTCGCAAATTAAAGAAAAAAAATCAAATTTCAATAATGAAAAGGTGGCTGATCATTGTTACATCACAGGTAAATATCGAGGTGCAGCCCACAGAAAATGTAATTGAAAATTGAAAATTCAAAAGGGAATTACCCCGATTCCTGTCATCGTGCATAATTTAAAAGGATACGATTCGCATCTGATCCCTCAAGAAATTGGTAAAGTTTCGAGTAACGTGAGATGTATTCCAACCAATTCCGAAAATTTTATTAGTTTTAGTTTAGTCAACTTAGATTTATAGATTAGTTTTCAATTCATGAGTAGAGGTTTAGAATACTTAGCCTCAATTACCGATAATTTCCCTCACACTGATCGTGTATTTGGAGAAAAGTCTGAATTAGTTGAAAAGAAGGGAGTTTATCCTTATGAATATATGGACTTCTTTGAAAGTTGACTAGTTTACCCCCCAAGGAAAAAATTTATAGTAGCTTGTCTAATTGCCATACTACTGAAGAAGTGTATGAATATGGCCAGAAAGTCTGGAAAGAATTTAATTGTAAAACTATGGGAGATTATCACGATTTATATCTTGAAACTGACGTGGTTTTATTGGCCGACGTTTTCGAGAACTTGCGTTCCACTAGTATGAAACATTACGGATTAGATCCCGCTCCCTATTACACGGTAACTGGTTTAGCTTGGGATGCGCTGTTGAAAATGACGGGAATTGAGTTGAACTTTAAACGGATTATTATCAACATCTCTTTATCGAAAAGGGGATACGCGGTGGCATTAGTATGGTACCTAATCGTTATTCAAAGGCAAATAATTCGTATGTGAAGGGATATGATAGCGATAAACCCCCCAAAAAATTAATGTATTGGGATGCCAATTCTCTATATCCAGTAACTATGTCCCTTCCATTACCATACAAAAACTTCAAGTGGGTAAGTGATGTACCAGATCCTGTAAATCCATCGGAAGGTGAAGGATACAATTTAGAATACCCGAGAGAATTACACGATTTACAAAATGATTATGCATTAGCCGCCGAAAAGTTAAAAGTCGATGTTAAAGATCCTTCTGACTATCAAAAGAGATTTTTGAAAGATACTGGTCCGGCTAAACTCGTACCAAATTTATATGACAAGGAAAAATATGTTGTGTATTACAAGACATTAAAGTTATATTTATCCTTAGGTTTAAAACTAAAAAAAGATACACAGAGTTTTAAGTTTTGACGAAAAACCTTGGATGGAACCTTACATCAGATTAAATACAGAACTTGGACAAAAATCTTAAAATGCCTTCGAGAAAGATTTCATCAAATTGATGAATAATAGTGTATTTGGCAAAACCATGGAAAGTGTTAGAAATAGATCCACCATAAAAATCATTGGGGGTACAGACACCAAGGAAAAAAATCGAAAAATCAACGCAAAACCCACTTTCGATAGAGTAGACATCATCAATGAAGAAATGGCCATGGTACATGTAAAGAAAGTAAAGGTAACATTAGATAAGCCGATTTATGCTGGTATGGTAATCTTAGATTTATCAAAATACCACATGTATAATTGGTATTATAACTTTTTAAAATCGAAATATGACGATAAATGCAGGTTGTTATATACGGATACCGACAGTTTGTTGGTTGAAGTTGAAACTGATGATGTGTATAAGGATATGATAGAAAACGAGAATGAATTTGACTTTTCGGATTACCCAGACGATCATCCCTGTTTCCCGCGTAATTTCCAAAAAAAAAAATAAAAACAAGAAAGTTATTGGAAAATTCAAGGACGAACGTGCTGGAATTCCAATTTCCGAATATGCAGGACTTAGGCCAAAAATGTATGCGGTTCTAAAAGACGATTCTAAAGTTATCAAAAAAGCTGAAGGCGTTAAAAATATGTAGTAGATAAACGAATAAATTTTAATTACTATAAAGACGCTCTTTTTAAAAGATCAAACGTTAGCTGTTGAAATGAAAAACTTACGATCGATCAAACAAACGATTTACGGTATGACTATAAATAAGACTGCATTATCCCCACTCGATACCAAAGTGTACATACGCGAAGACGATAAAACTAGAACTTACTCGCTAGGACATGATAAATTAAGAAAGCGCGCGGGGCAGAGGATTAAATGTTAAATACAATTATTATGAAATCCTGGAAGCGCATGATGAGTGAACGCAGAGAATTATAGTATAAATGGCCTATAAGTTGACTATAGAAATACATGAGCCGCCAAATATGCCACTTATGGTATATATACAGATAGTCCCAGATTATCTTGACCACACTCCAGTATTTATCTTGAAACCAAGTGATATACCAGATGTATTCACAGCTTCACTTGACCACACTCTAGCATAGGCGTCGGAACCGGGGGGGGGCTAGACATGTGTTGAAAATTGGGGCTTAGCCCCCCAGACGTTTCTGGCGTGTGTGTGTGTTTTTTCAGTTGGTTTAGCCCCCCGCACTTTCAATTTGCTTCCGACGCCTACGTCTAGTATCTGTGTGTAGTATTATGGGGCTTCTATTGCACCCCCTATTCCATGGTCCAATCGTACCACTAAAACTCTCCATTCCGTGGATCGAATCGTACCGCGGAACTCGTCGACTTCCGAGAAACGGTATACTCGTCGATTTCTCAGAAGTCGTACCACACACAAATTCCCCGAGCGCTAAAAATAGCACTTCCCTCAGAGCGCGACGAGTTTGTTAAATACGTACAGGTAAGAGAAACGATCGATGGTTAATTTAATAGTTTAGATAGAAAAAGTTGAAAATGACTTAAAGAAAATGCAATATATATAAAAGCATGAACATTCTGAATGGCATGAGACGTTTATTTAACAAAAGTAAATGGGGGGTATAAGAAAATAACCGAAACCGTTTGGGATTATATGAGAGGCGCGTCGACGGAAGAGTAGGTGAGAGATAATGTCAGACGGAATTTACGTCAAACGTTGAAAACTGGGCCCGGCACCATAAAATTTGAGAATTTACTCAAGTTTGAGAATTTTCTCAACTTTGCCTGCTCAGCCAATCAGATTACACGATTAGCCAAAGTTGAGTAAAATGTTTAGACTTAAGTAATTCTTAAGTTTTATGGTGCCAGGCCCAGATCTTTCCAAAGGCATTGCTAAGGTCGAACAAAAACGAAGGCAACGTCATAACGATACGTATGGTTCTAATCTCAATTTTGGTGATAGCTTTAAACATTTCTATACAAGCTATAAAAAAATGTTCGCAATAATATACATCGAGCACATCTCTAAAGAATTTTAAAAAGGGTCCCATAAAAATCCAAATTCAAATCGAACAGCGATTCAAGCGAACTACTTTAAACGCTGGTTCGCAACTCATAACGCAACTTCATAAAACTCAACAATATCCGATCTTAAGAGAAGACGAAATCAAAGACGCGTTTAAACGCATGGTCGAAGAGTTAATAGATTCGCTCAAAACCCGTCCAAGCGGGTTCGGGGTGGGTCATCGACGACGCGCAAATGATTTATTTAAATTTTACCAAGTATGAACCGCCCTTGGGGTCCTCCTATTTTAAGTTACCCAAGCAGATTGCGGATAAGAAGGCCGTTATAAACGTTCGAAACAAGGATCAGAGATGTTTTATGTATAGTGTATTGTTGTGTTTATATCACGACGCTATTAAACAAGATCATCATAGACCTAAAAAATATATACCGTTTATCGGGTTATACGACTTCAAGTGCATCGATTAAGCAAATACTCAAATTCGAAAATCATAACGGACTCGCCGTTAACGTTCTCGGGTGGATGGAAAGTAGAGGTTTCTTCCCTTATTACATATCGGAAAAATCTCGCGATAAAGAAATTAAGAAATTAATTTATTGTTGTCAGAAGGTCCAGAAAACAATTGGCATTACTCTTGGATTAAAAATACATCCAGATTATTTTCTTCCCAATTAAAACATAAAGAGAAATCATATCCAGGTCTTCGTTGTCTTAGAATATTATCGAGCGAGGATGTTTATAAAAAGCACGTGGCCGATTGTAGCGTTATTAATAACCCACCCATGAAACCCATCATGCCCGAGGAGGGTAACAACGTTCTCAAATTTAAGAATTACACTAATAAACAGTCCGTGTGTGCCACGATCTACAGTACTGTTTAAAAATTTATATCCTTTTAATCTGAATCTAAAAGTGAATCATCGATGATGGATGGCATAGTCTCTTCTTTCCTAATAATGATGTCGCTTAGTTTGCATTGGATTGATTCCATGGAGGGACCGATATAGACACCTATCACTAATCCACAAACGACCTCGCACTTTTTGTTAAGATAGTCCCGCGGATCGACGGGCACACACTTATTTTCGGGACTGTAATGTTCTTATCTGAAATAGCAGTTTGTCATCCTGACCTATTCTACCTATGTAGCCACTGCAATTGCCATACACAGTTTAATTCCTATTTGATAATGTTTAATGTTGACAGCTCTGTGGCTACCGAAGTTATGTTAAATGTATATAGTTTTAGTTAGTTAGAAATAAAGCATGTAACAGGACAGACGTTCTGGTGTTTATCTGTGTATGTTTAGAGCAATGTTCTATTAAGACTAATAGAGGCATTACAGGGACCTCGTTTATAAAACTTAGACGTTATCTCTTTAGTATTCTTATCGAACTTTAATTTGGGGTACATCACATAATTATCAAACTGTTCCTTAAAAGTAAGAATGTTTAAATTTTCTACATAGATGGGTTTTTGTCTCTGTAATTCGGGGACGAGTTCCCTCGCTTTTGTTCTTATAAACTCGACGATTTTGTTCATCGTTTCGAAAAATAGTTTTTCATCGGTTGTCATAAATCCCATAGAATAACCGGTCAATTCTCCAGTCGAGGAATTTATGTTTTCCCATATCCCATTCGACTCCAACTTGGGTGTTTTTAAACTAACGGTCCCACCCCCATTGGATACTGATAATTGGTTGGTATCTTGTGATATTTCACGCGTTTATTACCCGAAAAAATTTGCCCATACTTAATTTAGTTTCATCAAAAAATTTATTGTCACCACTTCCATGCTTATATTTCAATACTACTTTTTTATGAAAATTCAAAACTTTATATCATAAATTTATACCCCGTCAGTTGCTCCGTACATAAAACGAGTTTACTGTGTTTGTGTTGTGATAAGGCGTCTTTGATGCGTCGTTTCTCCGATTCTTCGGGGATGACGTCGTTTTCCTCTAAACATTCCTTGAAGGAAAATTTATCTTTGGTGAAAAATAAATAACATCATTTAATTTGAGAACGAAAGTCTTTGGACACGGAATTGTATCTTTGCGTTAAAATCCACACGCTTTGATTCGCGTGACGACCGGAAAAGGCCAACATCGACAAAGCCTCCGCTTTCTTTTTTATGTGCTTCGTGGCCGAACAATTATCGATGATGAACAACGTTTGGATCCCTTTATATTTTTCGTAATAATGTTTCAACAAGTCTTGTAATTGTTCTTCCCCCGTTTTTTAAACGGGATTCACGATGGTGAAACGTTCGTCTTTGGAATGTTTTAAATCTTCATCTATTCATGCGCGGGAACGATACGCTCTATTAAACTCGATGGAAGGACATAATATAATGACGCGATCATATCATTTTCGGTTTCCAACAAATCGAGGACAAACTCCGTCTTCCTGCAACCGGTGGCACCCACGATCATGGCGGAATGGGGTTCTTTGATAAACATTTTTTAAGATACTTTATATTTTTATAAGACATGACATTCACGAAACGGTCGTTCGACATGTTAATCTGTCCGTCTTTGATGAGGAAAATGTACACATCCAGGGGATCGTTGTCAGTTTCGGGAGTCCTCTCTATGCGAACGGAAACGCCTTCGCTAATGTTTTGAAGTTTACGACCCGTGCCGTTTTTTCAGAGATTTAACCAGAGGCCATAATGATCTTTGACATAATTTCCTAGAGTTATTTCACTCAACATGAATTCTTTGGCGACGAAATCTGTGATATTTTCGCGATTCGATGACGCCAAGAAAAACTTTTTAATTTCTTCGAATTGGTGATGGGATCTCATTCCGGCGGAGAAGAGTTGATTCGGTTGCCCCTCGATAGTCGTTTCCACTTTGGTGATTCTCGGATTATAAAAATTTTCCGGATCGTTTTTAGAAATATCTTTGAAGAGAAACAGAATGCCCGAGAGAGAGCGTGCGGGGTGTTGATTTGATAATTGAGGACGGCGTCCGATTTATTCATCGTCGTTTTGCGATATCGCAATATTTGGTTGAAGTAATAGGCGTGGTCTCCCGCATACCTCTGTCTGATGCTGGGAGCGAGATTGATGTCGGTAATTTTTTCGAATTCCAAACCGATGTTGCTCGCCTTATAACTAACCGTTTTATCGGCATCGGCGGGGTCTTTCAAGACGGCGTGTTAGCATCGTTAAACGTTAACATGTATTCCAATCTATCTTGTAATCTGGCTTGATAAGAGGGTTCGCTCGTTTCCAAGATTTCGAAATCTAAGGAAATACAAACCCGATTCCCGAACGCCGCGCCAAGTTCGTAGAATTCGCTACTCTCGAGTGGCATTTTATATTGGATAGGTTTTGCCCTTAAAATATTTAGATCTTTACTTTGTACTCCTTGATAAACCATGTTACGTCCTTCTATTTTTTGGTATTTCCCGAAATCTTGATCTCGACTTTTTTTATGATGTTACGACCTTAATTATTATAGACACCCGTTTTAGAGAGATCGCCGCCGTTGACGTCGACTTCATATCAAAGCATAGTCTCATACTTCTGGGAATGATGACGTCATTTTCACTCAAACTGGGAAAGCGAATTGTAAAAGTTTGATTTACTTCAATACTCGAGGGATTATGGGAAACCGTGACCGTCTGGAGAATGCCCTTTACGCCGAAGGGGGCGCACAATTTTCTATTGGGGTCGAGAATATGTCCGTTGTTCATCATCTTTTTAAGTTATGCTGTAAAAAACTTTAAATCGTTTTAAAAAATGGCTGATATCCACATTTTCAAAAATCCGACGTACGACGATGATGATGTTCAAGAAACATCATTTAACAACGATGACGATGATGATGTTCATGAAACGTCGTTTAACAACGACCACGACGATGACACGCCTCTTTTTTTAATTATATGTTAAAAAAAATTAATTCGTTTTAAAAATGGATGACGACTTTGAAATGCGTGATAATCCTAATATGGACGATGACGATGATAATGTTCAAGAATAGTTGTTTAACAACAATTGCGACGATGTAACACCTCTTTTACCCACCCCCGAAATAACATTTCTTGAAAATCAAAGAGATCGATTACAATTTGGTGAAACAGTCGATAAATGGAAACGAGCATTCGGCGCGTCCGATAGCGACTTAAGATTTAAACAAGATGATGAAGGAGGTTTATATGCATTGTGGCGCGGTGATTGGATTAAATTAACGCACGAACGTAATCCAGAAAAAATCTAGGCTATTGGGACATTGAAACAATACGGTCTCGGATTTCTCGAAGCTTTAGGTGTGAAACAACCAAAAGGCGTTAACAGTTAGACGTAACATTACGGAAGTCTTTGACGACATCGAGATGGAAACAAGCGTTAAACGAGCAGACGATGGGATTGAGAGATTATCTGAAAGTATAGAAGATTTAAATCACGAAGTGCACATGAGAGAATTGTTGGGTTTAGATAAAAGTTTAAAGACCTTTCGCGGTTCTTTGCGCGTTCAAGAAGCCAAAAAAGTAGAGTTGGAACGCATGTTGTCGCAATGGAGAGAGGACCCGGAAATAATCCTGGCAACAGGGAACGCATCAAGAGGGAAATAACCAAAATGCAAAACAAACTAGACGGCGTGAACGAGAGCGTCGACATTCTAAGGGGGAAATTAGAATCGCAAGTCACTACCATCAAGGAAACGATTACGGGATTGTTGAACAAGAATACTCCGTTGCGAGAGCGAATCGCCGATTTATTCATAGAACAGGGTATCACCATCGTTAGCGTCTTGACGGTGATCGGCATGACGGTGGGATTTTAAGTCGAATTACTCCTTCCGTGGACGACGGTACCCTCCCCGGATTAAAAGAATGGATCAAAAACCACTTGGAGTCCCTTGGAAAATTATTAGTGAGATTGGCCGGTAAATTCGGGGAAGCTTTACCGGGGATCTTGGGATCGATCGCATCGTGGTTATTGTCTACTTTGGGAAAAGCCGCCGTATTTTTGAGCGAACACCTTTGGCTATTGGCCACGATGATTGTCGGATTCTTATGGACTAAACTCGACGAAAAGAAAAAATGACACCAACAATAAAGCAAAAATTGCCGTTTTTTGACTCTCGTGATCGGGGGGAGTTTCTTTAGGTTTGGGAATTTCTTTTTTGGGAATTTTAACATGAGTAAACGTCGTCAGATTCAACTCTTTGTTCGTTCCGATCTTGGCGTGTTCGGGGGCTACGACGATCTTGTTGTTATAATGATTCGAGTGATTCATGCTGAGACGAAGATCCGACGGCATCATGTATAACTTGGGATTAATCACGAAATGGACCTTACTATTGGCAAATCGATGCGTGCTCTCGTAGCGGGCGATGTCGCTTGGCAAATCGACGGGACGATTGATGGCGTCTTCCGCGTTAGACACGTGTTGTTTTTGAGCGTCTAGAGACGTGGCTCCCGAATCGACGATGGAACTTCTTGTCTCCGCTTGAGCTCGCAACACGGCCCAAGAATAGGTTCTGATCAACTCGTCCAATCGCGAAAGACCCAGATTTGTCAAACCGGTCGATCGATCTAATATAAACGTCGAGGAGGCGAAAATGCTACCCTTGATCTTCCAATCGGTATCGGAGGAGACGTTAAATTCGCGACATAGACGTAGATAAGCAGACAGGTCGACGTTGCTCATCGTCTGATTAAAATCCGGATCCGACGGAAGGGGTATTGAATTTTTTTAAAAACGCATCTTATCTGATAGTAGACGTGGAAACGGAAAAACGATCGTCTCATGAGGTTACTTTTATCCTCGAGATGTTCGACCGAAACGCTGCATCCCGTGGTGGCGCACCACACGGCGAAATTCAGTTGATTTTGCCAAAACCCCTTGATAGGATGTTAATAACAACGGGCTAACATGTCGTTATACTTTTGCGTACCATCCTCGAACGTATCGGCAACGGTATAATCTTTTCTCTTAAAGATATCTTCGAAGGACACGCGAAAATGGGTATCCCACGAGACGTACAGGTCAAACGACGATAATTCTAAATGCTTCTTATTCGTAAACATTTTAAATAAAATAAATTCTTTTTAAAATGCTTCACTTCATTACAAAAATCGGCGAACCCGTGAGATTAACCGACTATATAGACAACACGAATGGGAATTGGTGTGTCAGAGTAAAAAAAATCCACTTTTGGAACGGATTGTATAACATTAAACGCGACGTACAGATCGGATACGGGAGAGTCGTGTCAGGTATCAACAAGTTCCGGCGGGACTCTACTCCATTCGAGATATACCAAAAATCGTATCGAAATACGTTAAAAAAATATACGTCAATAAAGTGACGTCCAAAGTTCGGATCGATTTCGAAGATCCTCCTAACGTACTCCAATTACCTAAAGAATTCTATAGGATATTAGGGTTTACTCGACCGATGTCGGCCGTAGGTTCCACCGTCCTATCGGACGAGGCCATCTATATGACGCCCTTAAAGACGATTAGAGTGTGTTCCAGCATAGCTGACGATTACGTCGTGAACGGACAGCCTTCGAACGCGCTCCCGCACATTCCTTGTCCGGACGTAAAATTTAGCGAATTATGTCACGCCACGTTCGATGCCGACTTCCTCGACTTGAAAAGGAGGATCCTGACCGAAGTGAGGATTGATCTATACGACGAATTGGGGGAACAGATCGATAACCACGGTTTCGACGTTCACGTCTTATTAGAATTTTAAAAAAGAATATAATATAAAATGGCGAGATTGGGATGGCTTTACGAGGATTTAGAAAACGAGGAGTTAAAAGAAGATATTTTGGAAGAGATTAAGGAAGATATGAATCGATGAAGATGAAGACTCTAATACCGATAAATACGTTTCAATTCGACGTCAAAGATGGAAAAGTGAAGTCGCACGGATTCCCCGTGCCCGTGGACGGGCATCTCATCCGACTCGCCTTGTTTGGAGACATCGACGTGACGCTGATCGTCAACGACATCGAAAAGAAATCGTTTTCGACCGAAAATGGAAAAGTAGCCCTTGTCAATCCACCAATTGAATTAAAAAGTGGAGATGTCATTACCTTTTCGTCTAATAAAAGCTCTAAAACGGCGCGAAGCATTGCGGGGGTAATCGCGGTAACGGTATAAAAAAATAACTATAAAAAACATGAGTAAAAACATATATCCGTCTTTAGAAGAGAGCGACCCCGCTCAGACCTACCGTTTACAGAGGATAAGCGAGGTAGAACAGACATTACGAAAGGAAATAGAGACGAGAAGCGGCGTCACAAAAATTATATAAACGAACGGCGACGACCGGCGAAGGTGTTGACGCGGCTCTCGTGACCGTGGGCGTCGTGATGGCGGGAGTCGGATTCGCGATTCCTATCGTGTTGCCCATTCAGATCGTGGGTCTTGTCATGGGGGGGGGGGGGG
>BROG01001060.1:0-27500 GCA_030159075.1 Atrina japonica
AATAGAGCATACCATTTAGATATTGAGGGGTGAAATCTCTTCTGATGTCCTAAGTGTGTTTACATCGCTTTACCATTACTAGTGGAAATCTGCTTTGTTCATATCTTTATACATATTACATAACCATACTGATAAAATAAATCAAAGCCATCGAATGCAGCAAATACTCGAACCCAAAGCATATTTTTGGTTTTCACTGTTGCTACCTAAATGTTTTGTATTTTATTACCCACAATTCCAAAAAAAGAAAGACTACAAATCATGAAAATAATTGCTGAAACGCAAATTTTGAAGACCGTTAAACTAACTCAAAGTCGATGTTATGTTTTTGTATTCAGTCGTATTCTGGTTACACAATCATCCTCAATTTCACAGTAAAACATGCCTCATTTCGATGTATTCTTAAGTATAAGTAATCTTGCAATCAAAATGCAGTAAAACTTGCTTTAGCGACCAACTGTGTATAAAGACCAGCTGTCCCCAATAGTACCATCTGTGTACAAATCAACCTCTGTGTAAATACCACCTCCCTATAAAGACTGGATGTTGTGTTCGTAAGGTCTTGATATACACGTTTCACTATACAGAGTTCAATACATGCATGATATACGTAACGTTTTCTAATGGACTTGGAGTTTCCATTATCCTTTTGTGATCTCTACTTTGCAATGCATTTGAATACGGTCAGAGACAACTAAATATTTTCCATAGGCGACAATGGAAATGTGTTCCTGAATATCGAGCAAATGTTAAACTATAAATTATACATAGATCTGTTCGGGGTTCTTTCCACAATGAGAAAAATAAACACAAACCACAGGCCAAAAGATCTGTGCAAATTTAAACCCCGGCAGTTTTGCAGTGAATGAACATTGAAATCTCCATTCAGATACTAATAAGAAACTATTGTGTCCGAGCATATGGAGACAAATCCATCGGAAATACTTTTCGAAATGAAACTTCATTGTACCAAAATATTTGATTACGCCAATTTTATTCATCCATACTATTTTATGACGTCATAGTGATTTGACATTGGCATATGAGATTGTTTTGCTTTGCTATATGGACTTCCAAAGAAGAATGATTTTTCAGAAATAATGTAGTCAATAGAAAACCACAATAATGTTTCTATCCGTATCATCAGAAGGATTCAACTCAAACCCAAATCCCTCCGCTACAATGATATCGTGCAGTCAGGTGATACGGATAGAAATATGTAGAACTTTCTATATTTACGAAAAAAAGTCAAATACATAATGATCACGCGTGAAGGTAGCATATTTGAACTACAAGCATATATTGCTGTTCGTAAATCCTGTTATTTGCTTCGTTTTTCTCTTACATGTAAAATTAGATGACAGGTATTTGAATTGGAGAGAATAATTTTCTGCAAGTAATTCTAAACAAGATTTTATTATCGGTATCATTTAAAACCTTCGCCTCTGAAAATCAAGATGGTATGCTCTTTTCTATTGTTAAGACCAGTCTATTATGGCCTGCAGGATTGGAATAGTTAAGAACACCTAACGGAGTTAAATGAATTTCCTATCATGTTTTTTTTTACAATTTCATGGTTCCTTGTCAATTAGTACAACTTGTATAATTTCCAACAGGAAATGACAGCGAATACATTTCCCCAATGGTTTATGAAATCGGATATTTCTGAAATTCAATTCTTCAGTATTTTTCTTTTTCTATCACAGATAAGATATATTGGATAAATTTTTACTTTCTAATGGAGGGAATTAAGACGAATGTTATCGATTGTGCTCTCTAATGAAATAGTTATTCGAATGCAGCGGCCATAAATCATTGCATTACCCTTGCGTTGATGTGCACATGCAATTGACGAAGTGTTCATTTATTCTGTCACTCAAACTGTTTTATCCAGAAATCATCGTTCAAATGTATCGATTTACATACGCAATCGACCGATTCGTTTTCATGTTGTCCATTCTTCTTTTAACTGATTATTAAATTACACATTATATCAAGTTCAAAGTGATGCAATTTACTGTTTGCGAGTATCCCTAGAGCGTTGGACATGCAAGTACTAGATAACGGGATCAAATGCCTTTGCGAGCCATATATAAACATTCATAACTAATTAGTAACTGTCTCTTTGACGGTGGAGTAAAATTAACGAATCGGTGTAGCAAGCAAAGGATTCTGCATTGTATCATCAATTATCCACAGGTCAGACTGTGTGGTATATCACAGGTACCTTATTACGTATTCGCCATCTTTGAAAAACGAACTTTCTGATTAAGACTTCAATAAAAAGACA
The DNA here is from genome assembly GCA_030159075.1 of Atrina japonica. Taxonomy (NCBI): domain Eukaryota; kingdom Metazoa; phylum Mollusca; class Bivalvia; order Pterioida; family Pinnidae; genus Atrina; species Atrina japonica. The sequence goes on from BROG01001060.1 coordinate 2,291, forward strand.
CAAGAGCTGAAACCAAGTCACGCCCCCAACCAAAATTTAGAGCAAGATTAAATGTTGCTGCTTGGTCGTCAACAAAACAGTTTTCCATATTCCTGTGACTGTAATAACAGGGACTATAATAAATCGATGTTTATAGACAGAAAAATTGTATAAGGACACGAAGACGCTCTCATCATCAAGAAATATAATTTATGCTTTCTAGGACAAGAATCGCAGTAATTGTTATAAACAAGGAGATGTTTTACTGATTTTTTACACGATATTGCCAGGTGTCCATTAATCATGATCATTAGATACTTACCGGAGTCATAATTCAACGTGGCCGGGTGCGTTTTTTTTTCTGAAAGTTAATCCATTACCACGTTACTTTCAGTACCGATGTAATCCATTAGCACGTTCCTTTCAGTACCGATTAATTCACGATATACAATTTTTGGAAAATCGACAGCAAACTTAACTAGATCATATATCTAATGGCAGTATTCGTTAATTGTGATATTGGGAATTGCAATTGGGTTCTGTGAACTGGTCAGAGACATCAAGAGCTGCAAATGACAGAAACAAATGTAGAGAGCATATTGGAAAACGAGGAGAGAATGAATCAAAAACGAAGAATAGGAAGAAAGATCAAGAATCGATAATTGGTCTTTTACGATAGTCGGAGAACAGACATTGAGTGCATTTCTTTTAATTGAGCGTGAGTAGAACAAGAAAAGGCATGAGTTGAACGAAAATATCATGTGTTGTTCGGGATTTACGATAACATTTCGTGTAAAAGTAACTTGATCGACAGAATCACGGAAATGTAGCTATAGCCAGAATGAGATTTAGGTCATATCTTCATTCATCTAATACTCTGCCTACAGCAGGTCATTTCTTCATTCATCTACTGCTCTGCCTACAGCAGGTCATAGCTTCATTTCTTCTACTACTCTGCCTCCAGCAGGCCATAGCTTCATTTCTCCTACTACTCTGCCTACAGCAGATCATATCTCCTTTTCTTCTACTACTCTGCCTACAGCAGGTCATATCTTCATTCATCTACTGCTCTGCCAACAGCAGGTCATATCTTCATTCATCTATTACTCTGCCTACAGCAGGTCATATATTCATCCATCTACTACTCTGCCTACAGCAAATCATATCTCCTTTTTCTTCTACTACTCTGCCTACAGCAGGTCATATCTTCATTCATCTATTACTCTGCCTACAGCAGGTCACATCTTCATTCATCTACTACTCTGCCTACAGCAGGTCATATCTTCATTCTTCTGCTACTCTCCCTACTACAAGTCATATTTTCATTTCTTCTACTACTCTCTCTATTGCAGGTCATATCTTCATTTCTTCTACTACTCTGCCTACAGCAGGTCATATATTCATTCATCTACTACTCTGCCTACACCAGGTCATAGCTTCATTTCTCCTACTACTCTGCCTACAGCAGGTCACATCTTCATTTCTTCTACTACTCTGCCTACAGCAGGTCATAGCTTCATTTCTCCTACTACTCTGCCTACAGCAGGTCATATCTTCATTCTTGTGCTACTCTCCCTACTACAAGTCATATCTTCATTCATCTACTACTCTGCCTACAGCAGGTCACATCTTCATTTCTTCTACTACTCTGCCTACAGCAGGTCACATCTTCATTCATCTATTACTCTGCCTACAGCAGGTCAAATCTTCATTCTTCTACTACTCTGCCAACAGCAGGTCATAGCTTCATTCTTCTGCTACTCTCCCTACTGTAAGGTATATTTCCATTTCTTCTACTACTCTCTCTATTGCAGGTCACATCTTCATTTCTTCTACTACTCTGCCTACAGCAGGGTGCAGATTTGGATAGTACGAAGATGAATTGACCCATAACCCTTGCATTCTTACTATAGCCGATATTTTCAAAAGAATCCCCCTTGGTGTTTTGCGTGGCCCTCATTTCTTCAACTAGACTCCAATATTTTGGTTATATATATATATATATATATATATATATATATATATATATATATATATATATATATATGTATATATATATATATATATATATATATATATATATATATATATATATATATATATATATATATATATATATGTAGAAATATACAATTGCACTCCTACCAGCTTTATTTCTTTTTAGAATTATTCCTTCCTTTATATATTTAAATTTTCTGACCCATACCATTTTTAGTTCTTAACATAGGCTCACAACAGTTGGTTGGCGCAGGTAAACATTTTATTTCGGTGGATTAGTTTGTCTATTTATATACCTTGGCATTAGCGTTATGATTCTTATACCTTTCTTTCGTTCTACCGTATACTGGACTGTGTGTTAGATCCCCAACCCAAGTTGTGCATTACACGTTTTCATTTCGCACAATATATCTTATAGTAAAATTCATATACCTAGGCGGGATGAAGTCCCGCGATTTTTTTTCCTGACCTAGACGCGTTTAAGGTTTTATGACTGTTGTTTAACGAGTTTAAGGTTTGATTATTGTTGTTGTTTAACGAGTTTAAGGTTTGATTATTGTTGTTGTTTAACGAGTTTAAGGTTTGATTATTGTTGTTGAACGAGTTTAAGGTTTGATTATTATTGTTGTTTAACGAGTTTAAGGTTTGATTATTGATGTTGTTGAAAAGAGTTTAAGGTTTGATTATTGTTGTTGTTTAACGAGTTTAATGTTTGATTATTGTTATTGTTGAACAAGTTTAAGGTTTGATTATTGTTGTTTAACGAGTTTTAGGTTTGATTATTGTTGTTTAACGAGTTTTAGGTTTGATTATTGTTGTTGTCGAACGAGTTTAAGGTTTGATTATTATTGTTGTTGAACAAGTTTAAGGTTTGATTATTGATGTTGTACGCGTTTAAGGTTTGATTATAGTTGTTGTTAAACGAGTTTAAGGTTTAATTAATGTTGTGTTTTAGGTGTGATTATTGTTGTTGTTTAGCGAGTTTAAGGTTTGATTATTGTTGTTGTTTAACGAGTTTAAGGTTTGATTATTGTTGTTGTTTAACGAGTTTAAGGTTTTAAACCAAAACGCTAAAATAACACAGACTAGGGTAATCGTTTCTATTTGCCACCATTCGTCAGGTAGAATATTTAAGAATAAAATTTTCCTGTGTAGCTGTGTGCACAATACTCATGCGGGTCATTTCGTAACTATGTATGTATACATATTCTTACAATACGCTTAGTAGAATTCGTTCCTCACTTCCTTCATTTGAGTTTGATCGTGGACTTGGTAGGATTCATTCCTCACTTGCTTCATTTGAGCTTGATCGTGGACTTGGCAGGATTCATTCCTCACTTGCTTCATTTGAGCTTGATCGTGGACTTGGCAGGATTCATTCCTCACTTGCTTCATTTGAGTTTGATCATGGACTTGGCAGGATTCATTTCTCACTTGCTTCATTTGAGTTTGATCGTGAATTTCGCAGGATTTATTCGTTACTTGTTTCATTTGAGTTTGATCGTGGACTTGGCAGCGGGTGTGACCGGTCAACAGGAGATGCCTACACTCCACCTCTTGGTATTCTGGAAGTCTGTGTTATTCAAATACTCATCTGAATTGTATACTGTACTGTCTTTTTTGGTTTCTATGTTCATAGCCAAGCGAAATGACTTTTAAAGAATTGATGGAGGCAAAAGTAAATATACAATAACGCAATGACCTAAAATGAGAAAATTCTTCTGTATAGATAATATAAATTTAAAAGTGAATATCATTTATCTTATACCTAACATTTCAAGCATATCAACATATAAAGATTGCAACCGAAAATATGTTTAGTCATATGTCAGATTTAAACTATCCAGTCTACAGTTCAGGAAAAAGGGAAAAGAATTGTTATAGTGGCAAGAAAGAAAAGCTGGAGGATGAATTGTAAGTGGTAGGAACAATAGTATAGTATACCGTAGTTAAAATTCACATTGCTGTTGCTGTAGCTACCTAACATCCCCCCCTTTATATTTCCTAATTATTCAAAGGTTTCACTTGTTAATTGTATATTAAGTATGAAACGGATAATATGACAGAAAGATATTAACAATAGCATTTTAAATATCAAATTACACAATTGTTTTTATATAGCTTTTTAGTTAACTAACATACTTACGTCATCGAAAGGTAACTTTTCAAAGAAGCGGAGTCAATCAGATGTGGATCCTAAAAAACTCAAAATAATTGTTGGAACATTTAAAATCTCCAAACTTCAAACATATTACAAGCATCAAGTCTTTTGATTTTTCGACCCTTTACACAACAATTCCTCATCAAAAACAGATTAACATCTATTATACAAAACTTTTTTGTATCGAAAATGGAAATCACAGATATAAATATTTAGTGTTAGGTCATGAAGAACATTATTTTGGGAAGGAACACTGATTCCAATAACAAGTACACTGAAGACGATATTATCAAGATGCTGGGGTAGACAACAGTAGACAAAATCTTCGTGGATTTTGCGGGAAAAGTTTTCCAGCAGATTGTCGGCATTCCAATGGGTATCAATTGTGCACCTCTCTTGGATGACATCGTTTTGTATTCATATGAAGCGGAATTTATACAGTCCCTGGTCTCCAAAGGAAACAAACAGTTAGCATTTTACTTTAAAACGACAGAAAATGTTTATTCGTATAATTTAGAAATTTTGCCAAATTGTTTATAAAATCTTTTTTTTTTTCTATACTTCTATCGCAATCTAAGGGACGAACTTGTAAAATAGGCATTGGTTCGACGGTTATTGTAATTCATATGGTACCAAAGTCAAATACTTATCTATTATCGGTATTCATATAGAGGTTAACCATATTTAAATTTCTAGAGCATGTTCCACTCACGATCGTTTCGTATCTGAAAAAAATGGTTTGATTTTGACTGCGATTAAGTATATAAAGTGTAAATCTTTAGGATGTCCTGGCTATAAATTTTCTGGTAAAAATGGGCAAACACGGATGTCTGGAAACCAAGAGTTGGGATCCGGTACCATAGAGGAGTAAGCATGCCTTCATAAAAAATCAATATTTTTTCTGTATTTCGAGGTGAAGAAATTGAAAATAAGGATCCATAAAATTCAAAGCAGAATAACATTTTATCCTTCCTGACCTTTAATATGAACTCAACTAGGCGTTTGGCGTACATGGAATATGACCATGATAAGATTCCAGGCCGTTGCCTTAAAATACAATCGGTAGTTAGGCTTTCGAATCTGTGTCATTGCAGATTTTATTAATTCCACTGGCAGAATAACTTAACAATAAAAATTAACAATAACCCCCCCCCCAAATAAAATACGCAAGATGATATTTTTTCGACACCATATTTCATATTATGATAACTTTAAATTTATAACCTAACACACGCTTTATTGTATATATACATATATATATATATATATATATATATATATATATATATATATATATATATATATATATATATATATATATACATATATTTATATATTGTGTGAGTGTACGTTGCGTGATTATAAATTGTATAATGGATTCGGCGATATATCGAAATTTACCATTTTCCGAAAATTAGGATAGTTTGCATTGGTCATTGTGAAAGCTTGGCCACTCTATGTGGATTTTTGGTATATAAAAGATGCAAATTGATTGTTTTTTTCATCTTTGTCATACGTGTATATTGATATCTACATCATTTTGCGGCTTGATAGTTGTTGTATGGATATCTAAATTGCGATTCTAGTCTGCGTATACCATGATATAACATAATTTCCAGTTTCACATTTCTTCTTCTAAATTGATAAAAATAAAATTTCTAATATGTAACAATTACCTTGTTTATTTTCACTTTGAAATCATTCACTTTGATTATCGTGAACAGCAGATCCTGTTTACTAATAGAATAAATTCCACATCATGTTTCAACACACACACACACACACACACACACACACACACACACACACACACACACACACACACACACACACACACACACACATACACACACACGAAATTACAATCAGAAACATATTATTGGTCAGATTTGTATCTGTGTCCTGGACATCCTAAAGATTTATACTTTGGTATCTGAGATGTTTTATATCAGAAAAGGCGAATCCAGAAGGCATTTTGAAATCAAACATGATGATTTTAACATTTTGAGTGGGAAATCAGAACGAATATAAAAGTTTCTTAGTTAAAAGTCACCGCACTGCTTGTTCGCAATACGTTTGTTTTGGCATTCCGGATATAAACAGAAAATAGAAGCCAAAGTCACACATTTTATTGTTTATAGTTCATCACAACTCACCGATTAATCATGTAACCCTCCACCGTGTCAGACAAATAAATGAGACTTCTGGAATCTGAGATTCACATCACGTATTTATTACGATCGAATATAAAGCTAAATGAACAAAACAAATGCATACATACATACATACATACATGCATGCATTAATACAGACATACATACATTAATACAGACATACATAAATACATTAATACATACATGCAGCTATATCTACATAAAACGTACAAACATAAATATATACATGTATCCGTACATGCGTATCTATACATGCATTTTATCCCACCTGCACAATTCTACAACTACTTACCAACATATCAACCTGCCTGAATATCCTCTACCAATCAGATTTTCAAATCCAACGACATATACCTGTGCTTAATTATACATTGTGTACTTTACGAGTGGGTGTTATCGACCATTGTTAAAATGAGGTATTACAAATCATTTTGCTGCGGATAATCTTCTTTTATTTTCATATACTCATGTCTTCAAAATTAGCAGTGTTAATTAGCACTAGTCTTCCATCCCCCTTTCTTTGATATCAATGTATCCTAATGTATAACAATCTAGCTATTCTAAACAGTTAACCTAGGGCATATATTTTTACTTCTGTGTGTCTGTAAATCACATACAGACATAAAAATGATTTAGAATTTAGAGCATGATTCTACATATAGCTATTAAAATATTAAGCACAATTACACATGCTTCAAATCGAACATAGGCGTCGGAACCGGGGGGCTAGGGGGAGGGGCTTAGCCAATGCAAAGAAAGACATAAGTGTTAAAAATTGGACGTTTCTGGCGTGTGTATGTGTTTTAAGTTGGTTTAGCCCCCCACACTTTCAGTTTGCTTCCGACGCTGATGTCGAACAAGGTATTATTGTAACTGTCAGTCGTGAGAAAACAAGGTACCCAAACAGTCAACAAAATGATTTTTATTTAATATTCAGGGTATTCCTTTGTAACATTTACCAATGAATTTATTTTGTAAAAAATGCCCCGGTATACTAATTTTCAGCAAATTCTAACAAAGCAAAAATTCGCTCAGAAAAATCGAGCGATCCTTGAAATATTAGCACTAGTCAAGTCATTAAAATATTTTGAAACCATTTGATAACAATCTACGTTACTAATATTGTTCCAAGATGATTTTTTACTTGAAAAAAAATGTACGTTATAAACCCAATTAAAACAATATTGAGATCTTTGTCAAAAACATTTCTAGATGCAAAATAACGTAGATATGACTTGGACATAATATAAGCAAAGGGTAACTCTAAAAATAAGGGTTGTATTGTGCAAAGTTTTTCTTACATTGCAACAATGTCTACTGATGTTATATATCGTCATGAAATACAGACAAACTTATATATAAAGACCCTCTCCCGGACACTACAAAACCAGTCTTTATAGGGGGTGGTCTTTATATAGATGTTGATTTGTACACAAATGGTACTATTGCGGACAGCAAAAAGATCTTTATGACCAGGTGGACTTTATAAACAGGTGGTCGAGCAAATTGTACTGTATATTGAGCCTAGGTGAAAGAATTAGGAGTATTTGGTCCAAAAACAAATAGTATCAACAAAGGGGAATAACCCGTCTACTTAAGATGTATATTTGCACAAAATACTATGGGTGAAGAAATCAGGAGGGTATGTTTTGGATAAAAGAAAAGAAAAGAAGGACAGAAGAATTCTACAAACTTTCTTCTGAAGACTTAATAAATATTGCAAAAAATATAGATGAATAATTGAAATAAATAAAAAAAGACATGTGTTGTAAAAAGTGCAATGGACCCTTTCACGATAACTGTGGTCTTGTAACTTTGGGTGGCAAAACGATTCAAATTCCCGGAAAATGATGTCAAAACAATCAGTTACTATAACGACATCTATGTTTCCTCAGTTATCTGTACCATTCCCCACTCCCATAGCCAATGGACTGAAGTAAACGTGAAAGAGTCTGTTTCTAATAGATAAAATTCACAAATCAATGATTAAGTAGAAGAAATAAACAAATATTTAAGTTAATTATAATTACAAAAACGCAAAAGTATTTTATTATTAATATATAAATACATATATAAAACACAAAATACATAAATAAATAATGAATAACGAATTAATTTGTATTACCATGACAATACAAATCCGAGTTAAACACTTATAACGAATGTCCAGAATATAAATTTTTGACTGCGTAGTATAAAATGCAATGACAGTTCTCTGTTTAAACCATTGATCTCTTTGCCTTCTAAGAGTAAGATATATACCAGTGGGCTCAATAATCTGCTGAGAGTTTTGACGAACAGACGTAAATCTGGTAAGCCAATTTATTTTGTTGAAATGCTTGTTAATTAATAGCTAATTAATAGCTTGATTTATTCTACGACACAGATTTAATCTTAATCTGCAGACAATAATGACTAATTTGTCGTATGAATAAATTTTAGTATTTCAGATGTACCATGTTTGAGATTATGTCTCATCGAATATTTATCAAATTATCACCTTCCCGTCCACAAATAAAAGTTGTCATGGAAATAAAAATACATTTATATATCGATGCTATAAAAATGCAATAGCAACTCAAACAGAAATTTGAATAAACTCTTAACTATGAAATACTTGACATACATATGAACGCCCTTAGAAAAACGATAGTATGTACAATGTGACAAAACCGAAGTTACGGAACATTCAGGTGTTTCTACGAATTTCCCTGTTGTTTTTACTTAGCCTAAAAATATTATTTTATATCATGTAGCTTGAAAGTCCGTTAAATTTTACCAATATTAAACTCCGGTCTATATATATTTTTTTCTCTGACGAGTCGTTGTAATTAAACTTACGTAATCATCATGGTTTAGGATCTAAGCGACCAAGGAGTTACTTAATTAAGGATCAGGGCGACCGAGGAGTTATGGCACAGCACTTTAAACCGACATCATCCATGTCTTGTCAGCATGATAATCGAAGACGCTAATGCTTAAATGGTTAGACCATCTACTCTGTCTCGGTAACTTGGCTCTTATCTTGGAAATTTAATATAATTTGTTTTGCATATATATATATATATATATATATATATATATATATATATATATATATATATATATATATATATATATATATATATATATTTGTGTGTGTGTGTGTGTGTGTGTGTGTGTGTACAATGTACAACATTAACACTATTGACCTTGGATCATATGTTATGTTATCTGTGTTATTTATTAATATTATACCTCTTCATCAATTCTTGCGATTTCATTGGATAATGAGTGTTGAGTATTTTCAACTATCTCGACCATTTCAGGGTGATATTCAGCAGGGTGATATTACATATAATTATTACATGCGCAGAAATGGAAGCGCGTACGGTTATTTTTTTCTCTAGTAGCCTATGCGGTAATTAGGTGTAACCTATGTATGAGTTATGAAACAGACATTTAGACGATGCCGACTGGAACCGCGAGAAACAACAACGAAATTAAATTATTTGACAGAATTGATTCGTCGTTGTCAAATACATTTCCTGAAATCAGACAAAAAGTCATGCTTGCCTTGGTGGATGATTAAAGCTGCCATCGTAACTTTTAAACAAGTTTTTAATTCGAAAAAAGATAATGTTTTTGAAACATCCCGATCTTATTACCGGTATTCCACAGGCAGACATTTTTCTTCAATGTTATCAATAGAAATTGGCTCACAATTCAGTTATCAAAGGCGAGGAGACAAAACGACCATTAGTTTACACCTGTACTCCCAAAGCGAAACAATGGACAGATGAAATGTAATCAAAATATACACTGTACTCAAATCATAAATATTCCGCATTAAAGTTTACATCAATGAATTCAATAAAGATACGTAATAAATATATTCTATAATTAGTCACATAAGATATACTCTGAGCGTCAAAATAAATAAGTGTAATCTGCCCCCTTTCATTATGCTTTTTACAAAGCGTCACACATTCTGGTGAACTCGGTAAAGTAAGCAGTATGGTCGCGCACAATTGACCAAAGACAAGGTACTCCTTCTCATATGTGTACAAATATGACAATAAAATAAACGTTATAAGAGACATAACTGTGAAACATTGCTACTAGATTATTAGCCGGCGAAATGTCCAGATAGAGTAAATGTACTTTGATATCAATATTTATTTTCGACATGCAAGTAAATTTTACTTGAACTTTATTACTTCACACGTTTGTTTTAAGCGTCTGTAGTTAGACGACTGATTTGGATAAACTGGCTTTTTATATCGGTCGTGGGGGCTTGTTTCTATTCAGAAAACTGAACAAATATGTCTTCCAATGGAAGTAAAACACTGAGGATGTTTCAAATACTATATTACTACTGTTTTTCATTTAATTACATTGGTTTAAAGGTTGAAATGACAGCTTTAAGATTCAAAATCGATGCAAAGGACGGTAAATCATATCGATAGTGTTGCGCATATAGGCAGTTTGTGTTACAAATATGATGAACTTACGTAAGATTTTGCATGAATAAGGTAAAAAAATAAAACTGCTGTTACAGTTCATTTTGTGTTTTAACTAATCAAATGGATAACATATGCTTCAATAGACTGGATCGGTATGATATAATAAATAAAACATTACTGAGAGCGTGGTAGTTGAAATTGTCATCCCTTGAAAATCATTGTCAAGCTCGGCTTTGCTGCAGTTGACAATGTATTTCCTCGAAGTGACAATTTCCGTTACCACGCTCTCGGGAATGTTATATATAATATTGGTCCTGTATATAATCCGCTTAATTGCGTTACTATGTTATGATCTCATAACCTAAATAGAATAATTTGTATGATCATAACTGAAATTAAGGCAATATTTGTGTCATCTTCATGGTACCCTTGTGGCGTTTGTTTGATTTTATGACGGTTTGATTTTCTTTTTTCATTATCAATTTCTCGGAAAAAGTTATCTCTAGAGATAAACTCACATTATTTGTCCATTCTTGTCGTATCGGGTAGTGATTCTGAATTTGCGTCATTTTGATTCACATTCATAAAAATTGATCAATTATCTACGATTAGACTTGTAACTAAGTTCTAAAATGGACCACACCTTTGTCAGAATTATTTGTGTTTTTTTCTAAACCTTAACTCATTAATATAATCTTCTGCTCGTGCTTAAATCGGAAAAGAGAGCATAAATTGCTCACCAGAGCACCATTAAAATTATTGAAATTTACACCGAGAAAAATACTTTGTATGTAGGTTTAATTGAATACATTGAAAGTTTACAATTTAACAAAACAGGTTTGTTGGGCTAAAGAGAGAATGTTGAGTACTTTAACCTTGCCAATTTTCGTCAAAATCCATTTCTAAAGCAAATGTTTAATGAGTTGCAGTACTCGCATATGTGTTCCTATTTTTCGTTTTCTAATAGATAAATGAAAATAAAAAAATATCCATACACGCAAAACGTTAGTATAAACAAGAAATCACTCAAATTGTTAAAAAAAGGCGAAAGCGCGTAGAAAATGTAATTTCAAAACATAACTAAAACAACAACTGAACAAAACGCGCCTCGAAAATTTAAAATCCCTGTACTTATTTTGTGCCACAAACGATCCAACACTGATTGGACTTATACAAAAAACATCTGCAAGGTACCATAAATTCTTTATTACTACAAAGTCCTGAGCTCCATCGATCGATCGATCGATCGATCGAGAGAGAGAGAGAGAGAGAGAGAGAGAGAGACTTACGTTTTACTGTCTAAAAGTAGTAGGCTACAAAACAATTCTTAAAATATTATTTCAGCTCTCTCAAAATGACGTCAAAATACAGCAACTAAACACTCTTACGAACAGGTCTACCAAGGTAAATTGGCGCATGTTTACATAACAATTCTAACGTTCATAACAGGGGTGACATGCCACTTGTCGTCACAAAAGTATTAGAGATTTAGTAATTGATGGAGTACGTGCAAGGCAATTATGTTTAACCTTTTCAACATATTTTTGGTATCGTTTTGGTTTTTGACTCTACTCGGATGTACCACTTTACCTTGGTACACCTATACATGTGATTAGTGTTATATAAACAAAAAGAGAAAAGTGAGGTGTTGTGTCGCTTGCAATACAAGACATCCAAAATATACAGATCTGGAATTATAAAATTAGTTTTGATCACTGTAGTAAAACATAAAATGGCGATGAAATTTGTCAATGTTCGGCCGTGTGTGTCGTTATTTAGACAATGCCCTCCTGCCTGTGAATCTGTAAACAGTGACAAGCATTGTAACAATTTTGAAAAATCAACGATTATTTTTTTATCAAATATCTTCGCGGTGATGACCCTGAATTTGAGTGTTACGGTGATAAAGATGATTGCCATTCATCTCATACTGTGACATTTACACAGATTTATATATATATATATATATATATATATATATATATATATATATATATATATATGTATATATATATATATATATATATACTGTGAACCCTATTTATAACGACCTTGTCTGTTCCCATGTAGGAATGACGTTATATCGAATTTGTCACTGTAATGAATTTGATGTGTTGGGCATTTCGTTGTTAGCTAGCTCCCTTGATGATCATTTACGCATATATTTGTACATGTAAATAAATAAACTTAAAAATATAAAAATATAAAATATAAAATCTCTATGATAATATATAAATAAAACTTATGCCAGTTAAACTTGTTAACATCGATGCACGATTATTTTTCATTAAATCGGTCATAAATCGGCGATGTCGTAAAATGCATATATATATATATATATATATATATATATATATATATATATATATATATATATATATATATATATATAATATATATATATAATACTGCAATGGTATAATTTCTCCGACGTAATGGTATCGCATGTTCATTTCTTAATATATGTACTAAATCTGAAAGTGTGCAGTTCCATTTATCCAACTGTTACAGTGGGACTATTAAAATCAGTTTCATTAATGGAAATGATTTCACATTAAACACAAATGGAGCAGTTCATTCGAAGATGATGTGCAAATCAGCAGATGGTGTGTAAATCAGCGTTTGTGGACAAAGTGAAATATTTAGGACAATCTGTTACAAACATTTCCAATTCAAGCAGTGTCATTTATTTCGGTCAGTCTATTATAGACATTTCAATTTCAAGTAACGACATTTATTTCGGCAATCTGTTATAGACATTTAAATTCAAATAGTGGTATTTGATTTAATAACATTTAAATTTTGATATATTTATTAATTATTTACGTACATTGTATTATGAACATTAATAAGAACTTTTATTACATCTACTATTAAATTTATCAATTAAATAAAAGCTTTATTTTTCATTGTTATTTTTCACTGATCTACTGTATTTTGATTGGCTTAATGAAAAATATCAATATTATATGAATACGCAGGCTTTTGTTTCTTTTTTTCGATGACCTTTGTTTTGGTTTATAAGAGATAAGGACTAATTACATAAACATTTTAAGTAAATTTTATACCGACGACTGATCATATTGCTTTAAGCAAATATACGAATCGATATCAGACAGAATGTTCTCTATTTCATTTCCGTGCAGTATGATTTGTCTTTAATCGCGACATTGTCTTTGTTGTAAACTAGATAAAATGAAAGATGACAATCGCACTTTGATAATTTTTATTTCAAGTTTTAAAGACAAAAGACAAAGTATTACGCCTCTGTTTTCAGAAAAGCTCACAGGTAGGATTGAACTGATAATTGCCTTGATAAAATAATGACGATAATATTCTGATGAAAATATCACCGATATTAATACATATTTAGAAAATGTGTTTATTCATTAACATTGAAGCTGAAAGAGACCCGCTTTGAAATATAAAAATATAACTTTTTGACGTCATTTCCTATTATCCACAGAGCTATATATTTATACTTTCAGGTAAACACCACACACACAAACTGCGACATGAAGACAAGTACCAGTATTCTGGATATTTTCCTGCATCATCTTGATGGTGACATCACACTTGGTATGAATCACTCCAATTGCTCTACCAGTAACTGGTCGCCGAAAGAAACGAATGAGCTACCGTTTATCGACAAAACTGGACGAGCGTTTTATTCATACTTCACACCTGTGATTCTACTCGTGGGATTTGTCGGAAATTCCTTATCCTTAAATGTGTTCATTTCCAAAAATATGCGCAGTTTGTCAGCAAGTACGTACCTAGCGGCACTGTCAACCTCTGATTTAATGACATTGATTTTTTATGTGACAATAGAATGGCTGAGAAGGGGATTAGGATACATTCATCCGGGTTTAAAAATCAAATTTATTGACGTCAATGGCGTCTGTCAGATACAAATGTACATGTCGTATGTATCGCGGTTTTTATCAGCCTGGCTTATAGTGGCATTCACTGTAGAACGGTACATAGGGGTGTGCCACCCACTACGCAGGAGGGATATCTGCACAACCACCAGTACAAGAAGAATAGTGGCTTCGATATTTGCTATTGCTTCCATTCTTGTTTTATATAAACCTATTTTAACAGGTGTTTACATCAGCGGTCATGGGAATCGATATTGCACTACTGATCCGAAACACGCCTTTTTGTCCTTTGTGTTGGACAGTGTCTTTGGTGTTCTCATAACGCTGGTCCCATTCATTATCATCACCGTGCTCAATACTTTGATAATCCGAAAACTGTTCATTCGAAATAGACGCCAAAAGGAGTGTAAAGTCGTGACGGAGGAGAGCATAATAAGATTAGAATTTACAATAATTTTATTAGTTATATCATTCTGTTTCATTGCTTTCAACGTACCATATTTCACAGTCTGGTGTAGAACATTTTGGCATTCCGATTACATTTCAAACAGCAGGGGTACTTTGAATTCGTACAACAACATGGAGTATTGGCGTGGTGTCTTGTATATCACAAGGACGATTTTTTACATAAATTACTGTATCAATTTCTTTCTGTATAGCATTACAGGCGCTTATTTCCGCCGAGAAATGCGCATGCTCTTTACATACAGGAAATACAATCGAGGATCGTACAACAGGTGTTCTAGAATTAATTCAAATTCTCATACACCTCAATCATGGGTGTAAGATCATGTCAGTATTTTCATTTATTTCATTTTATGTTTAAGTTAATTTGTATATGGTGGTACAAAAATGATGTACAATTACAGCAGATAAAATTAAATGTGATCCCAAAATGATTTTACCTTTAAATTTGAAAGTGGTGAATCTATATCTTGAATGGTCCATCATATTTCTTGGTATTTTTGGTAAAGCTGATTTTTTGGAGTGTTATGTAGTTGCATTCAATTTCTGAAATAAATTTTGTTTTAATGTTTTTAAACATATTTATAATAGTTTACCGCATATTTCTAAAAATTTAAGATAATGAATATCTCTAATGAAAGTATGTCCGCCTCATACTTCCTTCATTTGGATATTTTATTAGTTTTCGCTTTAATTTATGAAAATCTCTTCTTGTTACCAAGTTTCGAAACATTTTCCTAACTCTTACAACCATGAAAAATCATAAAAGACTCGTCTAAACAAAAAAAAAGATCATCACTTTACATACTTAGCGAAGACAATTATCTTTTTCAATGCACATCGTAACCGATATTTTGTCTTAACGCTAACGTGTGGTGTAAAATATTAATTGTTAAAGCTCGTATAATGAATATATGATCCATCGATACATAGTAAAGAATTGTCTCCTTAGAGCCGAGCACCTCAACAGGTCATTAAAAAATTCATAGCACAATTACGAACCTCTTGTAGATCCAGAGATGGGACCAGGTGTAGGTTTCGTACTAATCATCAAGTGATCCATCAGACAGTGTATACATCTGGTGAACATGGGGCAAAGATCAACCTCCTGCAGATCCAGAGATGGGACCGAATGCAGATTTCGTATTAATCATCAGGTGATCCAACCGACAGTTTATACATCTGGTGAACATGGGGCAAAGATTAACCTCCTGTAGATCCATAGATGGGATCAGGTGTAAGGAGGAGTAAGCATCCCCTGTTCACAATTCACTCCCGCAGAGAATTCAAAGTCAAATTAAAATGAAATTTGTGAAAAATAAATCCCAGTCATAAGTGTTATGGACGGTTCAAAAATACTATTGTTAGATAGCTCCAATAGAAAGTGGCATTGCTATATAGCAAATGAGGTACATATTTTTCATATTATCAGATTCATCTTAGTAGATTGTAGGTGTTATCAGCATTTTAATTTCTAAAATATGGTATCCTAACTGTACTATGAAACACTGCAACGCCCATGACATTAAATGTATTATTTGGAATGAGTGAATGAGTTTGTTTTAACGCGTAATTTCAAAGATATCGTGGAGACTGTTCTTTACATATATGTATTTCTGGAACACTACTGCACTACACGATTAAAGTTTGAATTTCAACAGATCTATAATTAATTTTTTGCAGGTATTGATCTATCAGTAACTTGGAGGTCAGATGCAGGCCAATAGTCCGATTAATATACCTTTGCGGTGTAACTTTTAGATTATCGTACGGATGATGTTACTCACTTGAATTTCAAATATAATCCAGTACGTAAACTTTTATCTCGTTCAGGCGAAGAAAGGGTTAATGGTAGTGCACATCTCCAGATTATATGGATTTTGGATCTTACAAATATGATTAACATACTATTCTTAACAATTGTATTGATTAGGGTTTAGGTTATCTCTATTTCAGTGAACATGTAATCAAATTGTTTGCTTTTATTTTGTCAAATGCAAGATATTACAGGCCCATTACCTTTCCATTTTGCGAACACAAAATGTCGTTAAAAGTTGAAGTTGTCTGTTTCACGCATTATATAATTTCATGACATATTAATTTAAACCTTGCACACATGACTGCAGTTAGTCAGCGATTGATTAAAACAACATTATACAGATAAACACGGGACAACTCGTACCTAACGTAACTCTTCCCTTCGCAATTCTTACACAAAATTAACTGACTCGTACCCATGGAATGTATGATTATAAAAGGAAGATATACATACCAATTTGAGTGCAACATATCTTAGCGAAAAATTTATTAATTTAATTAATTCCCATGGACATCAAACAGCATAATGTTTACTTTCTAAATGTAGTTGACAACTATAACTTAATAGATTATTTTACATACAAACAGGCGATGGATAACCATCAGCAAATCGATGGATACGAGTTAGAAAAGTCACTTAGGTAAGAGTTGTGATGGGAAGATCATATTTCGTATTATGAGCGTTTTCATCAAAAGATGGATCCAAGAGACAAGCAGACAGAGAAACAAAGACAAAGACTGGATTGAACAATGAAAGTATTAAATTATACTTGATTATCAGACTAACGTTCATACAAAAATGCCATGTGCACCTCAACAGTTACCGCCCTTTGTTGAGTTATGATTTAGTTTTTGTTTGAAATGCATTACAGTTTTCTTGAATCTGGCTAATCTAGGAATGTCCATGTGTTGCTTGACATATAAAAAATGATAATTTGAAAACGTGTTTCATGAAACATGTGACTGAATTTGATTGATTGAAAATTAAAATCATTCATTTTGACGTCTCTACAATATGTCGCTCGTATGTTTGCATTTGGAAAGTCAGTGTTGCACTGTTTTGTATAGAAAGAGATTGATGGATTCAGTATTAAACCAACACAACTTTTCCATTGACCATTTAGAACTTATGTGTCTAAATTGGTTGTATTATTTTTCCACTTTACTTGAACAGATTTTTTTAGAGTTGACGGGCACAGGTGTATTTTTATAATTAGGAAATTCAATTTACAATATTTTTTGACCAATAAGGTCAATTTACAATTCGATTTCAAGAAATGGTTATCACAGAGACGAAGTTATTAAAATTAGAAAATACGAAAGACAATATATATATATATATATATGTCAAGTAGAAGGTTTCAGATTTGAAGCCCACAGGAAAGTGATGGCATATGTTATCTCTACAAGGAAAAACATCAAGCTAAATTTATTCCCCACAAATGACCTGAAACGATATACCAGATCATACAGTAGACTTTGATTTGTATACGTCCTATGAAGCATGACTGATCAAGTGTTTCTTATAGTTTGTTTAAATCCTGATGTGTGCGGAAATTCAATGCCAATATTGTTTTATGTGTTTGATAAGGAGAAAAGTTAAATTTTCTACATTTATGAGTGCGTTCGAAACATCAAACATCTAAGATCATTGTGTTCAAAGTCCAAATTTATAAAACCTCGATAATGAAAATGAAAATGTCTGTGTGACAATAATATGACACGCACTGTGTATATAAATATCAGTGTATCTGATTAATATCTGTTTAAATCCAGAAAATCGATGCTTATAGTACTGGGTACATGTGGCTGATAAGGAAAAAAAGATACATTTTCTACAAATATGAGGGCGTTTGAAACGTCTAACATCTACAGTCTTTGTGTTATATAAGTCCAAATTTATAAAACCTCGATAATAAAAATGAAAATGTTTATGTGACAATAATATGACACGCACCGTGTATATGAATATAGAATATTGCACAGAACAATCAGAACTCTATTGACAAAACCTTTAACACACGGAAATGTCATACAAAGATAAAACATAAAGCAATTAGAAGAAAATCAGTTTCATAACAAACAGATGATGAGATGAAATATCGTCTGGCCATCGCTGGAAGAGCGTTAGACGATTAACACGCGGAAAGTCAGGGGCCATTGCGTAGGTATACTGTATCGGGGTTTTATCTCCCTACGAACAGATACCAAAGCATCAGTCGTCTAGGAATTCAAGAGACAGTATACAGATCTGGAGAACATTGGAGGATCCAGAAGTGGGGTCAGGTGTTATGGAGAAGCAAACTTCTTCTGTTGATCGTTAACATCCGCATTGAGTAGAAAGTAAAATTCAAAGTGAAACAAGTAATACATCCTCGTCACAGTCAGTATAGAATTCGTTCTACAAGTAGTATTTTGGAGCAATTATTCCCCTTTTGATATCGACCATATTGTTGGCCAGTATTCCTTAAGCAAGCAAAATGAATTATTAGTAGTATAAGCATGAGACGTCATGATTTTAATGGATATTTTTAGTTTTAAGATAAATGAAGATCAGAATTAAATGTCCAAAAGATTGCCTTTCACAAGAAAACATTAAAATCATCATTTATGAAGGAAATTACATATGCTGTCATACAATATCCCATGAAGAAAAATAACTCTAACAAAAACGGCTAATCAAACAATCATCTACAAACGATTCAACAGCTTTTATCGGACGGTATTTCAATATCATAGTCAACGAAAAAAGGTTATTGCGAGCAAGTTCATTTTAACGACCGCAAAAGATTCGAAATGGTGACATTCTCTGAACAAAACTTTATCAGAATACTGAACAAGCTCTGGAATATCTGTTAATATTATACACATAATATAATTCATTAAAACGGGGACAACAACAATAACTCAATATTATGATGCTATCAATTAGACTTGATCTGTTGAGCGCATCTAATTCAAATTAGGGTTCTAAAACACAAAATAGCACCATGCAATGCAAAACAATACCCGAAATGTATTCTCCAATGCGTCTAAGGGTAACCACTGTAAAACGTTACTATCTTACCTTTGGGGAGTTTAAACATTACTGTTCAATTGAAATATCACTTCAATGTGAAATACATTGTGCATATAGTTAGCTGTTACTGACATACCATGTACTGGGTTTATGTATACCCTCGGTGCTCAAATTGTTAACCAGCAGTGGCATCGTCCTAGTAACAAATAATGGGACAACAAAAATAAGATATTAAACATATTTATTTATGTTGTTGGGATAACAATCTACTAATATGAAAAATATTGCATCATTTAAAATAAGTAATAAAGAACAATTCAACCTGAAACAGAATTGCATGTTTTACTCATTAAGTCTGGAAAGTGAATCAATAATTTCAAATAAAAAATAACGGGCAATCCAAGCAAAACTGAAAACAAAACATATTTGTTAAAGTTTTACAACTTTTGTGGTTTATTTTTTATTAAACCCAGACAAAATTCACCCAAATTCGGTTTGCGAACTAACTTAGCTCTTATAGCATATACTTAGCAACGAAATGATCAGGAAATAAATAGCTTGAAGTAAAATAAAAACTTGGAAGAATCCTGGTGAAGAGAAAAACATTAAACGATGGGAATATCCAGTTATAATTTTGAATGATGCGTTGGCTACCAGCAAATAATTTTAGATAATAGCAGATTTCTGAAATACGAGGTAGGGGCATCAGCATAGGATCTTAGAAAACGCCAACCCACTCCTTATCTCTATTAAATAACCCAGCCCATATAGTCATGCTCTGAAAAATAACATCTTGAAAAGCGGAGGTAGAAAATGCTCTTGAAGATTTAAGAATTGTATAATTTGTCTAATCTTCAGGAATATGAAAATATATGATACACTTTTTCCGCACAATGACATCATATTTTTTACACCTGACATTGATAATAATAGAAGTTCCGGATGAAATTGACTAGAGTAAAGTTTCTAAACATTTCATATTCTAAATACATTCATATCAAGGATCACTGATGTAGTGTAAGGTTGCAGTTAACCTGTTATCTGACATTTTTCTGTCTCCCGGAAATTCGTGATTTGACTGCTGCGTGTATCACAAGGTATCCTTTATAATAAATACAAAATAAGTTACCTTCTCTACATTTATGATGGCTTTTGCTCTCTAGCTAGGGTTCATCATTTCAGATACTAAATCATGGCGATGCCAAACAAGATATAGGCAGTGCAAGTAGGTGCTTTTATTCAAGATTTCATTTCATCACATCTACCAAATGAATACGCAAAACGTCAATGTTAAAAAATAAGAAATTAAAGACTTTATTTTCATTAAATCATCATCGCAACAAAACAATTCAAATCAATATACATGCACTTACACTTAGTCATAGCATACACGTAATGAAATGATAAACTAGTATTGTTATGTTAAATGGTTACAGTATTACTTCGAAAGGTCAAATTACTAATATCATTGTGTCATACATATGCCCAAATCTTTTAAAATCGATAAAGAAAATGAAAATATTTATATGACCAGAATATGAAGGGCATTATATATTTTGATAATGGATGTTACTCTACACAGTTCGAATTCTGTGCACAATACGTTTAACACGAGAATTGTTTAACAAAGATAAAATAAGCAATAAAAAGAATATCCAAACAGCTGCATAACATGTTAAGTTGCATTTGTCGATATTTATCTGTCAGATGACAATAAATAGATGAGAAGATTGAGTACCGTCTGGCCATCGATGTTTACTGATATCAATAAATGACACATCGAATTTTCGCGACAGTTCATCGAATTTGTTAACGTCACAATGCATTTTCAATGATTGTACAATGTATGACCGAGGAGCCGAGTATTATGACGTCATCAAATTTAATAAAAGTTCTTCGTATAAATGGAAAGGTCCATTGCAGGAAGAGCCCAACTTCAACCTTAGGCAATTTTGTTAGAAAGTTTACCAGTTACCAGTGATTACCTACGTATACTGAATCAGGGTTTCCTCCCCTTCATTTAACAAGCACGTGTATCAAAATATTAAACGTCTAAAGTTCAAGAGAGAGTAATTAAGTCTTATAAATATTGGATAGGCACAGGATTCCGGAAAATCCAGAAGTGGGATCAAGTATACGGAGGAGTAAACAGCTCCAGTTGACCTATCACAACAGCAGTGAATAGTTCGAGTAAGGAAGTAAGGAAAAATCGTCTAAACAGTCCGTGAAAACAGTTTTCTATAAACAGTATTTTGCGATATTCATTACCCCTATGCATTGGACATATTGTAGGTCAACTTTATACGTTTTTTTTTCTTTACGCAACCAAATTTAATAACATACCTTTCATGATTTTAATGAAAATAAGTTATCGTCAATTAATTTGATTGACTTATGATGAGAAATATATGTGTTCCCATGCAATATGGTTGCTAAAGGGGAACTAACTCTGACAAAAATCTACTTATGGAGAACTATCTATAGACGATTCAACAACTTCTATTTAACAGTTTGTCAACATCACAGTCTATGAAACATGGTAGCTGCTAACAAGTTCATTGAAACGACAGGAAAATTTGCAAAATGTTGAAATTGACTGCGAATCGCAATAATCTTGTTCCCAAATACTGATCGGAAAATAGTTTGTCTGTGTATATGGACTTAACATAATGGTAAACGAGCTTTAATATAACATAACATATGTTAATATTATACACATGATACCAAAGTTACAATTTTGTAAAACAATAGGGATCAGAGCAAATAATCGAGACAATCGTATCTGTCAATTAGACTTCATCGGTTGACCTCGAATTCAAAAATAATGTTAAAGTTTAAAGTTCCGAACAAAAAAAAACAGATCACAAGAAAAATGTCTTCAAACCGGGTTTTTAAAAATTAGTATTATTATTATTTGAATACATTTTCTAGCAACCAGACTTTATCAGTAGAGATCGAATTTAAAATAATTCTTAAACGGAAAATGTTGTAATACATGACCAAAAAAAATAACTAAAATGTATCCCATAATATGTAAAAAAAATTCACTATCTAAGATTTTAACAGTGCCATTTATTCGAAAAGATTTATCGTGCAATAATCAGCTGGTACCGAAATACCAGATTCTAGGTTTATATATACCCTCAGGAAGTCCACCATCACGAAATTGAAAACCGTTCATTGTACTGTTTGATAACAACCTACTTATATGAAATATATTGCAGTCGTTTAGCATAAAAATGATAAAACAAAATTAAGGGACACATAATTGGATTTTTTTTCTTTTTTTAGTGTAAACGTAAAATTAATAATTTTCAGAAAATATCAAAGGGTCTTCCGAGCAAAATGAGAAAACGTTGTTGTTAAGGTTACACAACCTTTATCAGAAAAAAACACTCTGTAGAAAATACTTGACGTCCTGATATTTTCATATTTTTAGACCCATATTGATAAGTACCCATTCACTGAGATACAATATCACTAATTGCCATCTATATATATATTACAAAACTAGAATTGACCTAGGCCATATTGCTGGTGGCGTCACGTGACCTTGGTACGAACTGTTTTACGTGACTAGTGAAAGGTTTATCTCCTGTCATGTTCAGACCACATAGATTAATAATTCTGGGACAAAATACTTATGCACAATTAAAAACCTCCAATGTAGATCTATCATAAATAATATAATGTGGGCTAAAAATATACTAACAGGTTAAATATTTTTTTACATGTTTGAAATCTTCCATTACTTTGCATCAAGTAATTTAAGGCAATGCGATCTTACAAGCGCAACACGTTTCCCGCAAAATGACGTCACATTTAATGACGCCAAATATTGAGTTTATTAGCAGTTGTACACCATTAGACTAATTGACTTAACGTATCTGACATCTTGTTTCTTTCTTGTGGATATTTTTACGGTACCTGGTTTTTAACTGCTAGTGCCATAAAAATATTGTTCAACATTTCAGACATTTAATTGAAGAAAATGAATGACATACAATAAGTTGTATGGATGGTTTCATTTTAATTTTTAACAAAATAAATCAATCAAAACGTCAATGTTTTGAAAAGCAGAAATATGAAAATTACAAACTATAAATCTTTATGTTGTTTAGAAGACAATATGAAAATCTAGTGACCACGGACATCTGGAAATCAGGTGTGGCTCAAGTGCAATGAAAATCACGCTGACGGATAGACTGACGCGGATGTATGAATGTCCCATTAAGCAAACTGGCAACGACCTTGACTGCGCCAATTTGATTTACTGTCGATATCCATGTCTTAATTATGATTTATCTTTTAACATTTTTTCCCAATGAATTATACAATGTATACAAAAATTAACATTTACTGTGTCTAAACTATTGCGTGGATGTTTCTATTCTAATACGATAATTCTCTGTTAAATTAAATGACATTATTTGACCATAAAAGATTTTGAACAATTTCTCAGTAAGTTGTTTGTCTCAGTATATGATATTATCATAATGTTAACAAACTTTTACATATTGGAACATCGGTAACAAAATTAATGATGATCAAATTATGGAAAAAACGAAATTGTTATTGAAAACGGTTAATTATGTTGTCTGGATAACAACTTACATGTACTTGTATAAAATATATTTAAGATAAACTGTTAAAAACAATTTGGCAATAATTGTATGCTTCGTTTTGAGTCTGGAAATTTAATCAATAATTTGCAGAAAGTACACGTATGAAAAATAGTAGCTAATAGCTTGCTTGCGAAAATAAGAATTAAAGCGTAATGAACTATGATAATAATATGGCGAAATTGACATAAGAAATCAAGAAAACATTAGCCCGTGAAAAGAATTAGAACTTTATCGCCAAATTAAAGTACTGCGAAAATTTCCGGATCTACAGTAATGGTGGGATGCAAAACAACAATTTTACAAGCAAGCTGATTATTTGAATATGATAAAACTACAGCACTTAATTGAAACACTGTGCATACAGTCAAACTTATCTATAAAAGCCACTTAAGGGAACAGGCAAAAGTAGCCATTTAGAGAGAGAGAGAGAAGTTGGTGAATGAAGAGGAGGAGAGACGGAGGTGAGAGGACGTGTTGATGGAGGATGCGAGATGCGAGTAGAGAGAGAGAGAGTGACAGGATGACGTGAGAGAGAGAGATGGAGAGAGAAGAGAGAAGGAGGAGTCAGGAGAGAGAGAGACGCATTTATCCGGATCATGAGTAATATTAAACATAATCTACTTTTTGAAATTTTAACCCTTCTGA